>WNGS01123069.1:0-17743 GCA_020271785.1 Procambarus virginalis
TATCTCAACTATGGTATTTGTGCTTGGGGTTCTACTACCCAAAATCATTTACGTCCTCTAATTACTCAACACAAAGCTGCTATTAGGACAATATCCAACTCTGGCCCCAGACATCACTCGGTACCCCTACTCAAATCTCTCAATATGTTAGATATTAAGTCACTGCACATTCTCTCATGTGTATTATACATATATAAAACGCTGAACTGTAATGCCAATCCTGACCTCAAAAGCTTCATTGAAAGCTGTAACAGAACCCATGAGCACCACACCAGAAATAAATACAGTTTTGATATTCCAAGAGTACGACTTAACCAAACTAGAAATGCTCTACAAATCAAGGGACCCAGAATGTGGAATGACCTTCCCAACCATGTTAAAGACTGTACCTCTCTCAACCAGTTTAAGATTAAAACTAAACACTACCTGTTAAACTCCCTGTAACCTACCTCACCCCTCTATTGTCAACCCATGTCTTATTTTTTTTTTTTTCTTATTCAACGCTGTTTGTCTACATATTGTATTTGTGCTGCTTTTCAGTCATGTTCCCCCCCTTTTTTTTGTACCTTTATTTGTATCTGTTCTCAAAACATTTTATTCTTTTTGTTCAATTAGCATTAAGTTTTAGATATTAATGTTTTCTTGCCCGAAACGCATTGCGTAATAGTGGCTTTAGGCATTGTATGTACTAGCTCTATCTATAAATCGATCAACTTATGTAAAATCTCTCTATGTATGTACCTTCCTGAATAAACATTTGCAAGGGATGACCCAATGGAAGAGAAGAACCTATTGAACTCAATAGCAGAATCAGATGCTGAAAGCTGACCATCGTTATTTGACAGGAGTGTTGGTTTGTTGTTTAAAATCTTCTTTGATCCCAAGATTTGTGAAATTGTGCTCCAAGTTTTTTTAATGTTGCTCTTTATTTGGGTAAATTTATCTTCGTAGTATTTAGTTTTGGCTCGTCTAATTATCTTAGATAGCAGTAAAGAGTAATTCTTTGAGAATTCTTTAGAGACGGTTCCTAGCCTATACTTCTTCTCAAGGTCATGTTTTTTATTAATGGATTTAAGTATTCCCTTTGTAAGCCAGGGATTGTTAAGCCTTTTGGTAGTGACTTGTTTTGTAAGCATAGGACAGTGGGTGTTATAAAGGCTTAGAGTTTTTTGAAGAAAAGATTGTACTGCTAGGTTGATGTCCCCTATGTTACCTAACTCTGACTCCCAGTTGACATTATCAGCAGCAGTTATAAAATTGCCTATAGCAGATTCACTGTGCAGCCTAAAACTTATCTCCCTTGACTCTAGAGGTGGTTTGTTAATGTTAGTTAAGAGAAATGTGGGGTAATGGTCTGTAGTACTGTCGGTGATTATACCTGAAGTAAGCGGAGAGGTTATGTTGGTCCAGATGTGATCTAGAGTCGTGGCAGTACTATCAGTGATTCTGGTAGGTCTAGTGATTAAGGGTATGAGGAAGCAGGAATTCATACAGTTGAGGAAGCTAACAGTAGTAGGGTGCTCAGGCCCGCAGAGGTCAATATTAAAGTCCCCTGCGATAATTAGATGGTTTTTGTTAAGTCTGTTATCGAGTATTAGATTTCTAAGGTTTGAATTGAATTCGGGCACATCAGTGTTAGGAATCCTATAGACTGCTCCCACAGACAGGATAGATTCGGTACCCTTTACTCTGAAACTGGCGAAGATATACTCCCCACAGCAGTCTCTAGTTCTAATTACTTTTAAGCATGTTAGTTCATGATGGTAGTAAAGAGCAGTACCACCACCTCTCTGAGTTTGACGACAGTTGTGAATTGCCAAGTAGTTAGGCATGTTAAAGAGTTGAGTAGTATCCTCTTTCAACCATGTTTCAGTAAGTACAATAAAAGTGAATTTGTTGTCAATAGTTTCAATTAAGGCACTAACATCATCGAAGTGTTTACCTAGGGATCTAACATTTAAGTTGATTACAGAGATATTGTGATTATGTGATAATACATTGTTTACATCATTTGCTGTAAAATATCTGCAGTTCAGATCATTAAAGTGATGATTGTCATAGATAGTGGATAAGAGATTTAGTTCAGGGTCTAAACTTGCCTGCATAAGAAGGATGGTTGCAGGAATACAATGCAGGAATGGCAAATTACAACTTACATATAGCAAATTACAAATTACAATTAAATTAGATTAATGAGAGGTGGGGGAGCTAATGAATTAATCCTCTCGGTTCAAAAGGTGGAAGTAGTGAACAGTGTATGATGAAGAAGAGAGTATATATGAATAACTTATGTTCTTATGTTATAAAGTATGATGTTATTACAGAGTGTATTGCTGTGCCCAAGAGAAAAGTCACACCACCATGGGAGGATTGTAATGTAGATGTAGTAATTACTCCCTTGCAAAAGAAAAAAAGTATGTATGAAATAGGAGAGCTGAGGGCGACATATGATTGTATAATTAAAAAACTGCCCACAGAAAACACTCTACATGTATATTGTGATGGGTCAGTAGCTAGGGATGGGAAGGCAGGATGTGGAGTCTTGATCAGGGAGTACACTGACATCGGCACTGTAGATACTGTTATTGGACGCCGCTTAACTGACAATGTCTCTTCAACGCAGGCTGAACTCCAAGGTGTATTAGCAGGATTACAGGAAGTAGTTAAATGTGGTAAAAATGCTTGCTTCTTTATTGACAGCAGAGGAGCGTTAGAGTCTTTAAATAGCAGACGCCCAGTATATCAGAATATTGTGATAGAGTGTAGAGAGAATGTTAAGAAATTAGAAAAAACTGGGTATAAAGTAAGATTCATGTGGATCCCTTCACATGTGGGAATCCTGTTGAATGAGGTAGTTGATGACATAGCGAAAAGAGCCACTGAAAAACCTCTTGTTGATGTTATATGTCAGTTAACCTTGAAACAAATAAAAACAAGAATCAAGATGATCCAAGAGGGTGAAGAAATGATAAAGAGAATGGCAATGGTGGACAGTAGTAACACACTTAAGCATTATTCAATAATAAATACAAATTCGTCCTTCACCTATGGTAAAGGAAAGTCTACTTGGAAGGATTCAATTTACATGAGATTAAGATTAGGATACAAATATATCTGGCAATACGGTGTTGATGTCAGTGAAGAAGATAAGGAGTGTAAATTATGTAGTATGCCGCACGCCCACACCTTAGAACATTATGTATTAGAGTGTCAACTTATTGAAAACTATAGAAATAAGGAATTAAATAGCGTACCACATCAAATTGTTTGGATGTGTGATAATGGTATGATAGACAGTATACTTAGGAGCTACAAGAAGTTTGCCCCAAGAGTGTGACAATTATATACTGTACTTGCTATATTAACCTGCAATGTTAAATGGGATTCTTGTAATATGCTGTACTTACTATATTAACCTGCAATGTTAAATGGGATTCTTGTAATGTTATTTGTGTATTTGACTCACTGAATTTGTGCGCCCCTTGAGGGACTTGAAGTAGAGGGGGGTAGAAATAGCCTAAGCTACTCTATCCCTTTGAGATGTATTTCTTGCTTATCTCAATAAACATACTTGAACTTGAACTTGATCAGAGAGCGTGTAGGGTTCGGTGTTCTATGAACGAAAAGGACATGGATAGTTTAAGTAGCGAACACATACAAACGAATAACGATAGTATCTATATAACAAAATTATTGTCCTGTGGAGTTGATTTAACTTCCAGACACATTTTTAAAATAAATATTAAATGTTTTGTGGCTATTTATGAAAGATATTCTTACAAATACCCATTCTACTTGTTAATATAATTAATTAAATTTGCGACAATTTGAGCAAAGAAGTGCGACGACTAGATCACTGTGTACAGGAGGCTGATATGACAGCAAACACTCTCCAGGCGACCATATATCTTGGATAAGTCGCTCCATAATTTTGTCGCTTGGACCGTCGACTTCCTATGGCGTCACCTGCTTCATATTTACTTCGAATTTCGATATGAAATTACATTATTTCAGAGTGAAAATAGGTTTGATCATGTTCTACGTGCAGCACCAACATTACAGTAAGTAAATATATCATATTTCTTCATTACTTACGTAATGCTAGGAGGATTTGGGTACATTTGGGTAGATTTGGGTAATTCTACGGACCGGCTGTAGGCATTGTATGTACTACCCTATCCGGTCCGTAGAATTACCCAAATCTACCCAATCTACCCAAATCCTCCTAGCATTACGTAAGTAATGAAGAAATATGATATATTTACTTACTGTAATGTTGGTGCTGCACGTAGAACACGATCAAACCTATTTTCACTCTGAAATAATGTAATTTCATATCGAAATTCGAAGTAAATATGTAGCAGGTGACGCCATAGGAAGTCGACGGTCCAAGCGACAAAATTGTGGAGCGACTTATCCAAGATATATGGTCGCCTGGACAGTGTTTGCTGCCATGTCAGCCTCCTGTACACAGTGATCCAATCGTCGCACTTCTTTGCTCAAATTGTCGCAAATTTAATTAATGATATTAACAAGTAGAATGGGTATTTGTAATAATATCTTTCATAAATACCCACAAAACATTTAATATTTATTTTAAAAATGTGTCTGGAAGTTAAATCAACTCCACAGGACAATGATTTTGCTATATAGATACTATCGTTATTCGTTTGTATGCGTTCGCTACTTAAACTACTCATGTCCTTTTCGTTCATAGAACACCGAACCTAACACGCTCTCTGATATATTGCTTAGTTAATAGAGATTCGCAAATAAAACTTATATTTGTATATGTTATAGAAAGGCAGAGATAAAATAGTTTTTGTGAATCCATCACAGAGATTATATCTTATTAGACAGGAAAGATATTCATATTTTAAACAAGGTTTCTTGGCCGACGCTCTCCCTATCGATGGGATCTATGATCTTTCGAAGATCAATGTTAATTTAATCTAAATATTGTAATAAACGAAGTTTTCTGTCATAATAAAGACAGAAATATAAGCTGCATGTTATTACTTTAGCATAAATATAACTGAAGTGAAAGTGAAGATATATGCCTTTTTATAGTTATGTGATGGCTATCTCAGGGAGTGTGAAGGCCTGCAAACAAGTGAATTAATTGTGTAATTCATTTGCATATGTGCAAAATAACACCAAAGGTCTATATGTCAGCATAAACACAGATGTAGACGATAATGTGACTACATTTCAAATAAATATATCTTAAATGAAAGCCAAGATATGGTTAAATAAATAGCCAATACCACACCATCGCCGGTGTCCGGACACATGAAAACTTTCAATGCATCAGTGTCCTGCCAGGCGGGCAATACAGGCTTCACAATTCAGAAAAAAATTGTAATTCAGAGAAATGCGTTGATAAACGCAAAATGTTTTATATTTTAAATACAGATATAAACTTTGTTTTCAAACGTTTATTGTAACAATATCTCGAGTATAAGAATCAAGATATATTTTGGACTTAACAATTTCCTATAAAGTTGCAATGCTACCTTAATTGTATATGATCATCATCATATACAGACAGAAATTAACTTATAAAATGTTGAGGTAAAGATAGACGTATGTTAATTATGACGCATATGACGTTTTTGCACGTGGTGATACAGGATATTGTGAATTTGTTCTCGATTGTTGACTGTCGAAGAAATGGCTGAGGCGGTATGCCTAAGTGGTAGTGAGGAGGACAGACAAGATGATAACAGACCGTTTGAAGTAGTAGTGAACAGAAAGAAGCGGAGAAATAATAACAGACAGCGAGACAGTGAGAGTGACGAGGAAATTACTAAGAGACAGAAGAATGAGACCCTACTCAGCAGGACTCAAGACAAACCATTTAATAGCAGGAAGAGGCTGTTGTTCCCTACAACATGCCAATTGAATTTCCACCAAAAGCTGGCGTGGACGGTAAGTCTGGCTAAGGAATTTTTGGATTACGAACCACTCTTCAAGGAGGGTCTTCACCGGCCCTACATAACAGTTGGGACTGAACAGGCCGTGGAACGCCTCACGACGGTTGGTTTTAAAGATGTAGTGATGGTTCCTCCAGAAGAAGGTATGTTGCACACAAAGATCATAGTTTTCAAGTTTCCAACTTATTTGGATCCTGACTGTCTTCTTCTTAACAATGATAATGTTGTCTGGGCAAAGAGAAACATTGTCCGTGGTGACAAACAAAGCCAGGTTGTTGCCTTGGTAAAGGGTGAGGCGCCAGAGAAAATTTTTGTGCAAGGACTAGGCTATAGGAACGTTGCAAAATACGTTGAGGAGCCCATACTGTGCATGAAGTGCTCACGTTGGGGACATATGGCATGGAAATGCCAGTTTGACCCCAGGTGTCGTATTGTGGGAAAAACACGACTCACGAGAGTGTAGAGTCAAGATTGAAAGAAGTGAAAAAGTCGTACCATTTTGTTGTAACTGTCGAGGCAGCCACAATGCTGGTTCCTCTCTATGCCCCATGAAGCCTCATCTGAAAGAGACTAGGACGGGTCCTACAAGCAGGATAGATGTGTCCTCGCAGCAAGGAAAGATCGTTCAAGAGGAACATGGAGGAAACAGCTGGAAGCCAACGACAGCCCCTATGTTCAATGTGTGGGAGAAAGGGGCGGAGAAAATAAAGCGAGCCTAGGGAAAGTAAATCAGCAGTGGAAAACTGAAACCTTGTGAGGACAAGGTTCAGGACAATATGGTCACCTCTGAGGTAGGTAATCAAATTTTGGAGTATCTAAAAAAACTAGATAAGAGGATTGAGGCATTGGAAAAATTGGCTATGGAAGGTAGACGGGGTGAAGATGGTGGTGAAACAGGACGTGTAATTGAAAGTAAAACAGGACGTGAAATGGAAAGTGAAAAGTGCGTAGAAGAAAGTAATGATGTGCATGAGGTAACGATGATAGAGGATAGTCAGGAGAATACACTTTCTAGTAGTGTTAGCAGTGTTCAACCTCCTGTTGTGACAAATGATGAAAGAAAAGTTAAAGTAAAACGGTATACAGAAATAACAAAGAAAATAGATATGAATAATATTACCTTCGATGTTAGTAGTAGTTGTGCTAGTGAGGAGAAAGAAAAAATGTTACGGTGTTGGAAGGAAGTTACTAAGGTAATCTCGTATCTAATGGAATGTGATGGGCAGGGCAAAGGTAGTTTTATTATTAATCATGGATGAAAGTAAATTGAGCATATTATCTTGGAACGTTAATGGATTAAAAACTAGAGCGGTGGATGTACACTATTATACTCTTAGAGAGGATATTGACATAGTAGCACTCCAGGAAACTGGGGATAGGGATGGTAGCATTCTGAGGCTAAATGGCTATAGAGGTTTTCACTTATGCTGATGGAGGAACTAGGGGGGTCTCATGTTATGTCAAAAGTACCATACCTGTCGAGATAACTGGAATCCCTCAGAGATATAGAGGTATTGAAAGTATTTGCTTGCGGATACAATTAAAGGACCGAGAGTTAAATTTCATTAATCTATACATCTCTGATAGCTCCCTTGATTTAAGATACTTGCCAGATTCCTTCTTTTCTGAAGATACACTTGTGGTAGGGGATTTTAATGCCAGACATCCAGCTTTAGGATCAAGGGGTAAAGCAAATAGGAATGGTTGCAGATGGTACCAGTTTTTGCAGGAACATGAAGATGTTCAGCTGCTGGGCGCCCTATCCTACTCATTTGAGGGGAGGGAGATTAGATTATGCTTGTTTGATAAATGCTGAGGGCATAGAGGGGAATTGTCTTACTGTGAATGAAATGCTAAGTGATCATTTTGCATTACAAATACAGCTTAAACTAGATAAAAAGCATGCCTGCCTTCAGAGGAAAAGGTTAAAGTTTAATGAGGGAGAATTAAGGGGTCTTGTTGGCCATATTAAGTCTTGGTATGATACTTATAAGCCAGTTTCGGCAGAAGCATTTTATGAAGATTTAATTAAGGAGGTAGATGTATTTAATGCAACATTGAACCGGAAAACATCTAGTATAAAAAAGCATCCCCCAGAAAAGGAAATTATACACATGACGAGATGCTTAAGGGTGGACATTAACAATGAGGAGAGCTCACAGGAATTGGAATAGGAATGGTAGGACTGAGGAAGGGAAGAATGCTTTACTAGCAGTTGCTAGGCTGTGTGGGGAGAAGAGAAAGGAAATTAGGAGCAAGTATTGGCAGGAGTTTGCAGAGAAAGTTGGGAGTAACAGAAACTTGAAAGAAATCTGGCAAGACGTAAATAAAATAAGGGGTAAAAAGCATAATTTTGTTGCACATCCTGACCCGCAAAGAATTGCAAATGGTCTCGTAAATAAATGGGCGGAAGCTGCCAAACTTAGTTCATTACCCGCTGTAACGAGAGAGTCATTAGATTCTTGGAAAGATCTAAGAATGAATTTTATACTTACAGCAGGTAACAGTGGTGATGTCACTTGCACAGGTATTACCAGAGAAGAACTAATAACGGCGATTAAAGTTGGGAAATCTACCGCCCCTGGGGAGGATGGAGTAACTTATGAAATACTTAATGAACTTGCCATTATGACGAAAAGCCCACTCTTAGACCTCTTTAATATTAGTTATAAAGAGGGCAGTATTCCAAGTAAATGGAAAAAGCTATGATCATCCCTATCCCTAAAGCCAATGGAGAGTACAGACCTGTGTCTTTAACCTCGTGTTTTTGTAAAATGATGGAGAGGATCATTTTAAATAGACTTTTATATATAATAGGTGATCAGCTGTCTAGTAATTTGTTCGGGTTCCTCAAAGGAAAAGTACCTCTGATTGTATTATTAAATGTCTAGCTAATGAAAATGATTATTATAGAATTTTTATTGATTTACAAGGAGCTTTTGATAAAGCCAACAAAGAGGTTATTTTATATGAATTAGCTGGTCTTGGTGTTAAAGGGAGATTATTGCGCTGGATAGGGGATTATCTTTATGAAAGGAAGGCTCAGGTGTGGTATCAAGGTTGTATGTCAGGTGTGAGGTCTTTTGAACTCGGCACACCTCAGGGAGGCGTGTTGAGTCCCACCCTGTTTAATGTACTAATGAATAAGATAGCATCTGAGAGATACTCAAATGGGGTAACTCCAATCATATATGCCGATGATATTTTGTTTCAGGGCAAAGATATTTCAAAGGTTCAAACAGTGTTGGACAATTTCGGATACCTGTGTCATCATATGGGACTGGTGGTTAATGAAAACAAAACTAAGTTTGAATGTAGAAGTCGGAGGCCCATTATATTGAAAATAAATGGTAAAATATAGAGAGAGTTAATATATATAAATATTTAGGCATATATGTTGGATATACCCATGAGAGTTTGGAAGCTGAGATGAACAGACTGTTGGGTCAATGTCGGAAGAGATTACAACCTCTGAAGGCCTTGGCATGCTGTGGAAAGGGAGTGGGAGTCCCTGTGCTACGAATGATATACTTGAGTACTGTAAGATCTCTTATTGATTATGCTGCACCTGTCATTTCTTGTTTTGGTAAAGGTAGGATGGGCAAGTTGGAGAAGGTACAAAATGAAGCCATGAGAATTATCTTAGGATGCCCAAGAAATGCTATGATTGAGATAATGAGGATGGAGCTTAATCTGCAGAGTATTGGGGATAGAATTTCAGAGATAAATGTAGCCTCTGCCATTAGATTAATGAGAGGTGGGGGAGCTAATGAATTAATCCTCTCGGTTCAAAAGGTGGGAAGTAGTGAACAGTGTATGATGAAGAAGAGAGTATATATGAATAACTTATGTTCTAATGTTATAAAGTATGATGTTATTACAGAGTGTATTGCGTGCCCAAGAAAATTCACACCACCATGGGAGGATTGTAATGTAGATGTAGTAATTACTCCCTTGCAAAAGAAAAAAAGTATGTATGAAATAGGAGAGCTGAGGGCGACATATGATTGTATAATTAGAAAACTGCCTCAGAAAACACTCTACATGTATATGTGATGGGTCAGTAGCTAGGGATGGGAAGGCAGGATGTGGAGTCTTGATCAGGGAGTACACTGACATCGGCCTGTAGATAATTCGTTCCCTGACTTTATCATATTCAAAACACTCGTCGTCAGGCATATTAATAAAAATATCTTGGGCTTTACCCCTGAGTCTTCCTGTAGGATTTTCACCCACTCTTCCTTTGGCCAGGTCATGGACAGGGCCAATCTCTGAAAATGGTTGAAAAACCTTTCAGGATCCGACTCTGAAAATTCAGGCAAGTTATGCTTCTTCTCATAATGCCTGGGGTTTGAATCCCCGGCAGGTGGAGGTCTAGGGGCAGTCGCTCTAATTCTAGCCTCCTCGGTTTTGAGTCTTTGCACCTCTAATTTTTTTTGCTAACTCTAGAGCTAACTCTCTCTCTGTATGAGCTGCACTTTCTGCTTGGCTAGGCTGGCATAAAGGAGTATCATCTGCCAATAGTCCTTCATCGATACAATGTTGTACTATTTCATTCAACAAGATCCACTTTTTATTTGCGGCATTTAATTCTAGACCAAATTCCTTGCCTAACAATACTAAATTAGACTTGGTAAGTTTCTTTATTTCCACCAATGAAGGCTCCTCTGCCAGTCTCTGCATTTCGGATGACATCACTAAAAATTTTAGCTCCTAGCCACAGAAAAAATTACAAATTAAAATTGGAAAAAAAACAAAATTTGCACGGCTCCTAACACAAGGCCACACTAACCTTAATCGTGAAGAGATCCAGCTGGGTGTCCAGTCAATGTAATGAATGTCCTATGCCAGATGAGCTGGGCCCTAGGCTAGCACACAACCGTTCTGCGGAAACAAGAATTTTTTAGTTTTGGCATTCAAAGATCTAATTTTTTATGATAATACAGTTCATCCCGGACAGGCCCCCACTTGTTATAAAAATAGTGGGCTTGCTATGGGGGAACTGGTACTATTAAGGGGTAAGGGTAAATAGAATACAGAGGTATCAAAAAATGGGAGAACTAAAAGGCCCGGCCCCCAAAGTAAAATATCCACAATAATCAATGCTTGCTACTAAACCCGGTTAGTCTAGGAATAGATTATCGTACTCCCACACAGGAAAAAGGGATACTCTGTTCAAACTTACTTATTTATTAACCCCTTAACACCCCCCATACACAATCACACCAATAACAACTTAATACTAACTTTACCACACAATCTTACGTTAAAATCCTTGGTCCACCTAGGCAGGATACAAGGTTTACACTGAAAGCAAGCTAGGGTAAAGCTCTACTATAAAACACTGGAGGTAGACAGCTTAGGGTAGGGGACCACGTGTTTACACTGGGACCCCCGTTAGCATAACAGGTAAGATAAACACTTAAATACACTTACTACACCCCAGGTATACTACTCTACACATAGAACGATAGGTATGCCAGACATATACAAAAATGAGTAATGGAGTACTTAACCAACTAAGTCACAGAAATAAAGAATTAAGAGGAAGGAGGAGAGTACGTCCAAGCACCCCAGACAGCCAGCAGAGAAGGCCGCCTCAGTCTCGAGCCCTGCAGCATGCGTGTAGTGCCGGGAAGAGCCCAATTGATCATACTGCTATACACATTAAAACATCTTCCCCTTATGCCTCATATTGCTACTTTCCTCATTCTACGGGTAGTTAAACTTATAACAATGTTACTTAATCCACAACAAGTTTAAGAGTCTAAATGCTTTGTGAGCAACAAGAATAGTCGTACTTCTGGCAGGGATGATTACAAACAGCTTCAGCTCTCTATGCGTCCCCTGCCATATTGTAGTTTAATAAGCTCAATTTTGACCTCTGGTTTCCATCTAAAGAACCCAGAGTCGTAACACCATCCAAGAGGTGGCACGGGCATGAATAGCCCGTAAGTGGTGGCCCTTTTGAGCCATTACCAGTATCAAAAGATGATACTGGAGATCTGTGGAGGCAGAGCATAGCTGCTCGAGCTCATTTAAATATGCTGCCGGGACGGATACTCAGCTGATCGTACAGCAGCAATCATCACTAGTTTACTCCGACGTTCATTACTAGTTATACTTTAATAATTTTAAGAATAGCTGATAACTAGTTCAATATTATATTTAATAACCAACAAGCTCAGAGTCTGAATAATCTGTGAGTAACAAGGTTCATCTTATGTCTGGCAAGGAAGACGGCATCAAGGTATGAAAAGCCTCGAGTATAAACATTATTGCCTGGTCTTGCCTGGTCACTGGGTCACGGGCCGGGCAGAACATGCCGGGGAGCCCGCTCGCCGGGCTAGTGTATGTGTGCGTCCCGCGCTGTGCTTGTAGGATCCGAAGATTGTGCCGATTCCTGACCATGTAAACGATACCTGGTCCAGCCGGAGCATGTGTCGACCATTTGCCGCGTAGATCACCTCCCCCGGACTGAAAGTAATAAGGCAGTAAGGGTGGGCAGAAGCTGGCTTGCAGTGGTAACGTGACAGGCAAGAGCACAGTCTAGAGGTAAACCCTAGCTGAATTAATATGGAGGAGACGAATTAAAGGGGGGGGGGCAGCAGCAGAAATTAAAAGATTCCTTAATTAAACAATCCTGGATGATACCCCAAGTAAAACGCTGAGAGAAAACACTGGAGGAGGAGGGAGAATAAGAGCTTTTCGTAATAACTATACTGTAGCAATGAAGGGCGCTAACAATTCTAAAAAATCTTCCAGCAAATGGAAGGGGCAAAGTACCTTTGCTAGGAACAAAGGCGGGATAAAAGCCAGTAGGAGAACAGCAAGGAAGCACAAAGCAAATATATATAAACATATAATACGAAACACTATAAATCCTGACAATATAAACAATACATATACCATAGAACGGGTATATACAAGAAGAAATCAATATATACATAAACCATAAATGGAAATAGAACCAATTCTTAAGCCATATCTGTATCAGGCGTGTGTCCTAAGCGGGACCAATACAAATTTAGAATGTGAGCGGGGAACATTACCCTTGGTCTCCATCTTATATCGGCCTCCAGATGGGTGATAGAGCTAAATAGAAGCCAAGGAGTCCGCCGTTGAGTGTAGTCTTGTGTTGTCAATGAGCGTCTGAAAGCCGCAGCTAATACGCCGAGAACTTTGGCTACATCTTGTAGAGCAGGTGCAAAGTGAAATCAACGGCAGGGAACTAGCGTCCAGTATCTGTAATAAGGATAATATTAAGAATACAAAGTAATATCGTAAATAACCGATATGACGGCAAGTGCCGCAGAGTAGAAGAAATTAAGAAAGCAACGCCAAACCGTAATAACAATTATACTCGTAATAAATTAATACTGGAATGATGGTAACGACACGGATTAATATTAATACTACAATATAGCCCAGCAAATAAGGGAAGTATAATAGTAATTAACGTAGGCCCTGTGCGGCTGCATCCCGCGGCACCGTTGCGTTGTCTAGTAACACTAGAGTACGGGTGAAATCTCCCGTTACTCCCTCCAAGACTAGTTGCTGGGACTGGGAACCCGTTGCAGGACAGGTACTCCAGAGGCAGGCACGGAGCGCGGCATAACGGTGATAAGAGGAATATCTGGCTCACGTTCTCTTCCTCACTGCAGCAGGGTGGGGGGGGGGGGCTCCGGGTTGTCGTGGCTGCGAAAAAGGGAACATAAGAAGCCAACGTTGTACGCCAAGTGGGGCAGAGCACAGGGGAAGGAATAGCAGATGAAGGTAAGGGCCCCAAACCTAATGATAGATGAGGTTAAATTAAATAGAATACTATTACGTAAAGAAACAACAATGGCGAAGGAACATGAAGGGTAAATTAGCCCAGCAGGCCGAATGGCCGATGATCGTTAGCGACCGTATGGCCAACATTATGCTGACGTATGGCAAGCATAAGCCAGTCAGCATACACCCGCCACCATAAAGAATGTAACGAGCTGGCTGTAATAGCTGGATGCCGGGAAGGCTACTGACGAAACGGGTGTAGCAAGCACAAAGAAGTAGCACTGCTCTGAGCTGTAAATAAGAGTTAGAATTAATTATAAATATATAATAAATAACCCACGGCGCACAGGGAGATCCACGGCAGAAGTAGTATGTCCGACTGCAAGCAAATTTGCTCAAAATAACTGGAATAAGCTGACAATTAAGAATAGCCGAAGTTAAGACATACACTTGTGTAAAAGCCAATACTACGAATTTGTAAAGTTAATACAGCACAAAGCTTAGACTGAGAGGAAAGGTGGAACGCTTCAAGATTTTTTTGTTTTTTTGTTTTTGTGACGCCTTGCGCGAGGCCATGCTAAACTTCTCTGTAGCATTCAAAATTTTGCATATGTACTGCCGAAACGAGTGAAGAATGGGTGGTCATAATATAATGCACAATATTTAGAATATACAATGAGGCAAAATACGAAAGTAATAGGACGAAAACCAGATGAAAAAAGGGAGGGGACCCAACCCGAATGCACTGCACCTAGCGCACCCTAGCTGAAATTAACTTAATGGCGCAAAGGCAATAAGCAATAGTTTAATACAAATCCTAATTGAAAGTCCCTTAATATAACAAATTAAACTTGAAGCTTAAGCGAAGCGTAAATTGCGGGAATAAATTGCCGTGTTAAATACGAATCATAATTGCAAGTCCAATAATAAAATTTTTAGGCATGAGGCGTAATTAATGGTATAAATTGCAGAATAGTAATACAACTCATAACTGAAAGTCTAGCAATCATAAATTATATTTTGTAATTGTTCATAAATAATAAACATATAAACCACCAAAGCGGCGGACCGCACGACGACAGAGCGTCAAAGCTTAAGTTAGAGATAACTGAGACAGTGAGGGAAACGTCCCACACTGGGAGGAGGAAGTAATCAGGGAAACCTTAATTTCCCTCTCTTAAATTCCTTTAATATTCTAATCTCCCTCTCAGGGAGAAGAGGGCATAAACAACTTAGAAAGAATGAGAAGAATTACGGAAGTAATAGGACGACAGACGGGGAAACAAGTGAACTGGATGGGGGGGGGACCCACCCGGGGCCCGCCCGAATGTAGCAACTCGCTCAGCCTAGCTGGCCTTACTTAATAACTAAAACAAAGTTGAGGGAACAAGCATAAATTTCCACCAGAAAAGTAAAACCTGCAGCTGGCGTTGGGAAGTATCAATTGTAGAATTAAAATGTGATAGGCTAAATGTAAACATTTAGGCCATAAATGATAAACAACAAACGTAACCAGGAGAAACAACATAATTATGCCGCAAGAGCTACACGTAATATACAGTAATAATTTTCAGAGGAAACTAATCATAAACGCAGGCCAGAAAACTTAAAGCAGGGGACAAGGTCCCGTAACACTGCGACTAACACATCCTAGCTGACTTTACTTAATAACTTAAGGCAAAGCAAAAGTTAAACAAACATACTGTGAACACAACAAAAGTAAACAAACATGCAACAAGACAATGCATCCATTGGGGAAAAAAATGAGTAGGCTAGTAGAAATGCGAAGCCAGGGTAAGCTGAAGCAAGAGGCAACAGGCCTGGACACAGCAACTAGCGGAACCTAGCTGGCTTAGGTAATAACTCAAATGCAATAAGCACGGGTTTTATAAGAATCATGCAGCGTGGGTAGCACCTGAACCTAAAACCCACATTAACGTAGCGTGTATAACACAAACACCAATAGTCAAAATTGGGCAAAATAATGGATTAACTTAACGACCGTTGCCGAATGTTGAACTGCAAAATCCTGCCCCGTAACATCAGCGGCTGGAGCGTCGCAGCTGGGCACCTGCAGCTGGACATTGACAGCTGGAGCATCAACATCTGATGAAGATAGAAAATTAGCGGCAACTGGCCACCAGGGAAGACCATAGTGGTAAGTAGAAGTTCAGCTGTAAGACAATTTAGGCTAAAGACTGGAATATAACTGTCATAGAGAATAACTGGAACAATTCATGAAGCTGGAAAACAAGAATTACAATAAGACTGAAAAGAGTGATAAATTGATAGGCACAACGTCGGGTGGAACGCTTCAGCTGTAGCTTCAAGAGGTGAGGCATCAGCTTCCGGGAAACATAACATGGAACTGGGACGTTAGCAGCTGTAACATCGTCTGCTGAAACGAGCTGCGGCTGGGAGGGCGCCCACTGTAACAGCTTCGGCCGAGCCGCCAGCTGGCCCATCCTCTGCAGTAACAACACCAGCTGGGACAACGACAGCTGGGACGACGTCGTTGAAAAAAAGCCTAACAATGTAATAAATTATATTATTATGAATAATCATAAATAAATGGTGTAAATAATAAATAAGCAAACAAAGATGCTCAAAATAATGCTGGACTATAACTCGTTAGAGAAAACGGGATTAACACATGGAGCTGAAATAAATACAAACAAATACAATAAACTGAAAAGGAGTGATAATAGGCACAACGTCAGCTGGAACTTCGTGACCAGCTGCCTGGGAGGCCGCTGTGACTCCCGGGCTACACCGGGCAGACAACACATCTGGATAAACCAGCGGCCTGGGAGGCCGCATATTTATATGACCGAATAAATATAAATAAAACTGAATAACATCGCGGCTTAACTCGTCACAGGAAGGACGTCGGCTGGGAAGCCGCAGTTTCTTCCGAGCTATCTTGAGGTTATCTTGAGATGATTTAGGGGCTTTAGGTCCCCGCGGCCCAGTCCTCGACCAGGCCTCCACCCCCGGAAGCAGCCCGTGAAGACTGACTAACACCCAGGTACCTATTTACTGCTAGGTAAACAGGGGGCATAGGTGGAAGAAGAACTCTGCCCATTTTCTCGCCGGCCGCGCGAGATCGAACCCGGGACCACAGGATCACAAGTCCAGCGTGCTGTCCGCTCAGCCGACCGGCTCGACCGGCTTAACCGGGCAAACGACACGTCTGGAAAATTAGCGACCTGGGAGGCCCAGTGACATCCGGGCTACACCGGCGGACAAAGTCTGGTACTGCAACCAAGGAAACTACAGGAGAACCGGTGTTCTCGACGTGGTATGGCCGGAGGCGGGTGACGGTAGCCCACAGGAGGAAGAGAGCCGGGCGCTTCCAGGGCGCGCCAGGGCCCCCAGGGCCACGCCATGAGGCACAGGGCCACAGACAGCCCGGCCACGTGGTGCGAAGCCACTGACGGGTAAACAACACGTAGAATGACCTAACTAGCACATCCTAGAGGACTTAATTAAACTCAATGACAAAAGCGACAGTTCACAAACATAATTGCAGCACAATAAAGTTAATTAAAACGTGGAGCAAACGCAATGCAAAAATTGCAGTAACAAATTGCTGAGGGTAATCGACTCATATATTTAAGTCCAAGAATAATCTAAAGCCAGAAGCTTGCGCAATGCTAAATTGAAGAATAATTGAGGAATAAATGAGGAAAGTCTTAATACATGTCATGACTGAAAGACTAAGAATAAAAAGTTATTTAAGTGAGCGTATAGTTAATGATGGAGGAACATAAATCACCAAACAGGAGCGGGCTCCCGTTCACTAAATTGTCATGAAAATACGAATTCTTTTACAAAAATATAAAATTTAAGGCAAGAGGTGTAAGCAATGCTATAAATTTCCTAAAATTGCCGCATAATGAAACTAATCATAGCTGAAAGTCTAAAATATAAAGGATTGTGTATTAAAAGTGATCAGAAATAAATAATAAATGACCGCAACAATTTAGAAGTCGCCCAAGCGTCAGACCGCACGGCGTCAGGCGTTGTGG
>WNGS01123072.1:10733-20748 GCA_020271785.1 Procambarus virginalis
CCTGGCCTGCCTGGGTGAGTAGCCGGGGGTGTTGTCCTGGTCCTGGCCCTTGGGGAGTAGCCTGGGGTGTTGGCCTGGTCCTGGGGTGTTGTCCTGGTCCTGGGGGAGGCGTGACGTGGGTGATAGCCTGGGGTGTTGTCCCTGGTCCTGGGTGATAGCCTGGGGGTTTGTCCTGGCCCTGGGTGTTGTCCTGGCCCTGGGGGTTGTCCTGGTCCGGGTGGGGCGGTGACGTGGGTGAGTAGCCTGGGTGTTGTCCGGGTCCTGGGGTGTTGTCCTGGGCCCTGGGGGAGTAGCCTGGGTGGGGTTGTCCTGGCACTGGGTGAGTAGCCTGGGGTGTTGTCCTGGTCCTGGGGGGGTGTCCTGGCCCTGGGGGAGTAGCCTGGGTGTTGTCCTGGCCCTAGGTGAGTAGCCGGGGTGTTGGGCCTGGCCCTGGGTTGAGTAGCCTGGGGTGTTGTCCGGGTCCTGGGGTGTTGTCCTGGCCCTGGGGGAGTAGCCTGGGGTGGTGTCCTGGCACTGGGTGAGTAGCCTGGGGTGTTGTCCCTGGTCCTGGGGTGTTGTCCTGGCCCTGTGGGAGAAGCCTGGGGTGTGGTCCTGGCCCTGGGGGAGTAGCCTGGGGTGTTGTCCTGTCCTTGGGGAGTAGCCTGGGGTGTTGTCCTGGTCCTGGTGTTGTCCTGGCCCTGGGGTGTTGTCCTGGTCCTGGGGTGTTGTCCTGGTGACGTGGGTGAGCAGCCTGGGGTGTGTCCTGGTCCTGGGGTGTTGTCCTGGTCCGGGGGGTTGTCCTGGCCCTGGGGGAGTAGCCTGGGGTGTTGTCCTGGCCCTGGAGGAGTAGCCTGGGGTTTTGTCCTGGTCCTGGGGGAGTAGCCTGGGGTGTTGTCCTGGTGACGTGGGTGAGTAGCCTGGGGTGTTGTCCTGGTCCAGGGGAGTAGCCTGGGGTGTTGTCCTGGTGACGGGTGAGTAGCCTGGGTGTTGTCCTGGCCCTGGGGAAGGCGGTGACCTGGGTGAGTACCTGGGGTGTTGTCCTGGTCCTGGCCCTTGGGGAGTAGCCTGGGGTGTTGTCCTGGTCCTGGCCCTTGGGGAGTAGCCTGGGGTGTTGTCCTGGTCCTGGGTTGTCCTGGCACTGGGTGAGTAGCCTGGGGTGTTGTCCTTGCCCTGGGGGAGTAGCCTGGGGTGTTGTCCCGGCCCTGGGGGAGTAGCCGGGGGTTTGTCCTGGCACTGGGTGAGTAGCCTGGGGTGTTGTCCTGGTCCTGGGGGTTGTCCTGGCCCTGGGGTGTTGTCCTGGCCCTGGGGGAAGTAGCCTGGGGTGTTGTCCTGGCCCTGGGGGAGTAGCCTGGGGCGTGGGTCCTGGCCCTGGGAGAGTAGCCTGGGGTGTTGTCCTGGCCCTGGGGGGAGTAGCCTGGGGTGTTGTCCGGGCCCTGGGGGAGTAGCCTGGGGGGTTGTCCTGGCCCTGGGGGAGTAGCCTGGGGGTGTTGTCCTGGTCCTGGGGTTAGTAGCCTGGGGGTGTTGTCCTGGCCCTGGGAGAGTAGCCTGGGTGTTGTCCTGGCCCTGGTGAGTAGCCTGGGGTGTGTGTCCTGGTCCTGGGGGAGTAGCCTGGGGTGTTGTCCTGGCCTTGGGGAGTAGCCTGGGGTGTTGTGTCGGGTCCTGGGGTAGTAGCCTAGGGTGTTGTCCTGGCCCTGGGGGAGTAGCCTGGGATGTTGTCCTGGTCCTGGGGGAGGCAGTGACCTGAGTGAGTAGCCTGGGGTGTTGTCCTGGTGGCCTGGGGGAGGCAGTGCCCTGGGGGAGGCAGTGACCTGGGGGAGGCAGTGACCTGAGTGAGGCAGTGTGACCTGGGGAGGCAGTGTTCCTGGGGGAGGCAGTGCCCTGGGTGAGGCAGTGACCTGGGTGAGGCAGTGACCTGGGGGAGGCAGTGACCTGGGGGAGGCAGTGACCTGGGGGAGGCAGTGCCCTGGGGGAGGCAGTATCCCTGGGGGAGGCAGTGCCCTGGGGGAGGCAGTGCCCTGGGGAGGCAGGTGCCCTGGGGAGGCAGTGCCCTGGGGGAGGCAGTGTCCTGGGGGAGGCAGTAGACCTGGGGGAGGCAGTGCCCTGGGGGAGGGAAGGAAACAATGGTAGTAGGTGGTGGTGGAGTGAGGCGTCCGCGCCGCTCCTTCACAAATGGCCCATCTTAATATTGACATTTTTGTGATGAATACAGCATTACTGCGACGCAGATGTTGAGAATACACGTGTAGGTCTACTGTATCTTGTACTGTATTTGACGGTTGTGTATGTGTCCTTAGAGTTGTGTATAGTGTGTGTTATTAACCGCCGGCAGGTGCCACCACGCCGACTGTTAGGGCTCCAGCACTGTCTACACCCTCTCCAACACTGTCTACACCCTCTCCAACACTGTCTACACCCTCTCCAACATGGTCAGTGGACCGCACCACCACTATAATTAAACACTCCAATTCTCTCTCAAACATGTTTTCACGGGGCCCTTACAAGCTCGTATAAACACTCACAGACGGGTCATATAAACACACAGACTTGCTCATATAAAACACTCAGACGGGTCATATAAACCCTCACAGACGTGCTTATAAACCCTCACAGACTTGCTCATATAAACACCAGACAGGTCATATAAACCCTCACAGACTTGCTCATATAAACACTCACAGACTTGCTCATATAAACACTCACAGACTTGCTCATATAAACCCTCACAGACTTGCTCATATAAACCCTCACAGACTTGCTCATATAAACACTCACAGACTTGCTCATATAAACCCTCACAGACTTGCTCATATAAACCCTCACAGACTTGCTCATATAAACCTCACAGACTTGCTCATATAAACCCTCACAGACTTGCTCATATAAACCCTCACAGACTTGCTCATAAAACCCTCACAGACTTGCTCATATAAACACTCACAGACTTGCTCATATAAAACACTCACAGACTTGCTCATATAAACACTCACAGACTTGCTCATCATAAAACACTCACAGACTTGCTCATATAAACCCTCACAGACTTGCTCATATAAACACTCACAGACTTGCTCATATAAACCCTCACAGACAGGTCATAAACCCTCACAGACTTGCTCATATAAACCCTCACAGACTTGCTCATATAAACACTCACAGACTTGCTCATATAAACCCTCACAGACAGGTCATATAAACCCTCACAGACTTGCTCATATAAACCCTCCAGACTTGCTCATAAAACCCTCACAGACTTGCTCATATAAACCCTCACAGACTTGCCTCATATAAACACTCACAGACTTGCTCATATAAACACTCACAGACTTGCTCATATAAACCCTCACAGACTTGCTCATATAAACAATCACAGACTTGCTCATAAAACTCACAGACTTGCTCATATAAACCCTCACAGACTTGCTCATATAAACCCTCACAGACTTGCTCATATAAACCCTCACAGACTGCTCATATAAACCCTCACAGACTTGCTCATATAAACCTCAGACTTGCTCATATAAACCCTCACAGACTTGCTCATATAAACACTCACAGACAGGTCATATAAACACTCACAGACTTGCTCATATAAACAGACTTGCTCATATAAACCCTCACAGACTTGCTCATATAAACCCTCACAGACTTGCTCATATAAACACTCACAGACTTGCTCATATAAACACTCACAGACTTGCTCATAGAAACACAGACTTGCTCATATAAACACAGACTTGCTCATATAACACAGACTTGCTCATATAAACCCTCACAGACTTGCTCATATAAACCCTCACAGACTTGCTCATATAAACCTCACAGACTTGCTCATATAAACCCTCACAGACTTGCTCATATAAAACCCTCACAGACTTGCTCATATAAACCCTCACAGACTTGCTCATATAAACCCTCACAGACTTGCTCATATAAACACTCACAGACTTGCTCATATAAACACTCACAGACTTGCTCATATAAACCCTCACAGACTTGCTCATATAAACCCTCACAGACTTGCATATAAACCCTCACAGACTTGCTCATATAAACCCTCACAGACTTGCTCATATAAACACAGACTTGCTCATGTAAACCCTCACAGACTTGCTCATATAAACCCTCACAGACTTGCTCATATAAACACTCACAGACAGGTCATATAAACACTCACAGACTTGCTCATATAAACACAGACTTGCTCATATAACAGACTTGCTCATATAAACCCTCACAGACTTGCTCATATAAGCACTCACAGACTTGCTCATATAAACACAGACTTGCTCATATAAACACTCACAGACTTGCTCATATAAACACTCACAGACTTGCTCATATAAACACTCACAGACTTGCTCATATAAACACTCACAGACTTGCTCATATAAACACTCACAGACTTGCTCATATAAACACTCACAGACTTGCTCTTATAAAAAACTCACAGACGGGTCATATAAACACTCACAGACGGGTCATATAAACACTCACAGACGTGCTCATATAAACACTCACAGACTTGCTCATATAAACACTCACAGACTTGCTCATATAAACACTCACAGACTTGCTCATATAAACCCTCACAGACTTGCTCATATAAACACTCACAGACTTGCTCTTATAAACACTCACAGACTTGCTCTTATAAACACTCACAGAGTTGCTCTTATAAAAATTCAGACTTGCTCATATAAACCCTCACAGATTTGCTCATATAACCTCACAGACTTGCTCATGTAAACCCTCACAGACTTGCTCATATAAACACTCACAGACTTGCTCATATAAACCCTCACAAACTTGTCATATAAACACTCACAGACTTGCTCATATAAACACTCACAGACTTGCTCATAAAAACACTCACAGACTTGCTCATATAAACACTCACAGACTTGCTCATATAAACACTCACAGACTTGCTCATATAAACACTCACAGACTTGCTCATATAAACACTCACAGACTTGCTCATATAAACACTCACAGACTTGCTCATATAAACCCTCACAGACTTGCTCATATAAACACTCACAGACTTGCTCATATAACACTCACAGACTTGCTCATATAAACACTCACAGACTTGCTCATATAAACACTCAGACTTGCTCATATAAACACTCACAGACTTGCTCTATAAAAACTCACAGACGGGTCATATAAACACTCACAGACTTGCTCATATAAGGAAGATCGGGAAAATTCGTTTTAGAATTATTAATCTTACTTTCGGTCATATTTAATAATATATGTCTACAGGAAAGACTGCTACCAAATATAATAGAATATTAATATATATATATATATATATATATATATATATAATATATATATATATTATATATATATATATATATATATATCAAGATAATCTAAGTACCAGCTAATGGTATGGGGCTTTGGAATGAAAATTTGAATGTGATTTTGACTATTTGAAATCTTGAAGGTGTTGTGTGTTAATATATTTAGAGGAGACATAAGGATCCTCTAGCCTTTTATGATTGGTCCGGCCCACACTTATATTGTGTTATTGTAGGTCTAGGCCTAACTATTATATATCCAGCCCATCCGTCTGTTGTGGCAGTACTTGTAGTAACGATGACGACCATAGTACATATACCGACATACTACGCGTTTAGAAAGTAGAAGTTGGTACTATTGAATTTGGACAACCTGAAAAATTGTTTCAATTTGTTGCAAAGACAAACTAGCCTAATGTAACCTTCCTAGGCCTAATGCACGCTATCTGAGGCCTATTATAGTACATATGTGTGCTATACTAGGCTTAGGAATATTTGTTTCTTGTTTAGCTTCATTTTTTCGAACTATAAAGTAAATAGCACCAAATTGTACTAATTGCTTAGTAAGTCAATGTTTGTACTATGAAGCAGTCAGTTGCGACAGGTATTGTCTGAACAGGACGATGGGTTGAAATATGAAACGCTGATAAATATTTCTAAAATGTTATAATCCTTTATCTTCGTGAATTGTAGCAACAGCAGACATTGATTAATTTCAGTAATGACCTACTACAGCGCTGTTTAAATGACGTAGTATATCATAATGGGAGGGAAGGGGGATCAGAGGAAAGCGCCAAGCCACCACGGCTATATAGCCCTGGGTCAGGATAAGGATTTGGGATGGGACGGAGGGAGGGAATGGTGCCAACCACTTGGACGGTCGGGGATTGAAAAGTTTCGATCCACAGACAAGGGAAGGCCCCCTATCCCTGATACAGAATATCCCTGATACCTATCCCCGATATAGAAATAAGTATGCAATCCTTAACTGTAGCCTCTGTTCACCCAGCAGTGACTGGGTACCTGGTTGTTAAACGCCTGGAGGGTCGTATTCCAGGGGGAACTAGTAGGTAAGGCTTACCATGAGCTATGGCATGGGGTAACCTTCAGCCTGCTGACAGCACCTACAGTCAGTCTGTTCATGTATTCAACTGTGTTAAAAAAAATCGCAAATTTTTAACCCGCACTCTCCTTGGAACGGTGATCTGGTCAGAGACCGGGCCGCGGGGACGTATATCCTCGGAAACATTGCAAGGTAAAGTAGGCTAAATGGGTTTCACAGATAGAAAGCAAAATAGTTAAGGCTAAAGAGGTTGGTGAAGGTGTGAAAACATGACGTGTTTACGTCGAGGCCAGAGTGTACTCGCCTAGTTGTGCTTGCGGAGGGTTGAGCTATGGCTCTTTGGTCCCGCCTCTCGACTCAAGTGTAGTTTAAAAGTGCTACCATGATACCACTGGGAGTGCCAGTGGGCGCCTGACAGCTGGGTGGACAGCGCTTCGGATTCGTAGTCCTGAGGTTCCGGGTTCGATCCCCGGTGGAGGCGGAGACGAGACAACTGGGCAAAATGTTTCATTCACCCTGATGCCCCTGTTACCTATCAGTAAGTAGGTATCTGGGAGTTAGACAGCTGCTACGGGCTGCTTCCTGGGGATGTGTAACAAAAAGGAGGCTGTCGAGGACCGGGCCGCGGGGACGCTATGCCCCGAAATCATCTCAAGATAACCTCAAGATGATGTTTGGTGGGGTCTAAGGCAGGTGGAGGCGTTATCTTGAGTTATCTTGAGTTGATTTGGGGCATTAGTGTCCCCGCGGCCCGTGCCTCGACCAGGCCTCCACCCCCAGGAAGCAGCCTGTGACAGCTGACTAACTCCAGGTACCTATTTACTGCTAGGTAACAGGGCATAGGGTGAAAGAAACTCTGCCCATCGTTTCTCGCCGGCGGCCGGGAGCGTACCCAGGACCACAGGCTCACGTGTCCAGTGTGATGTCCGCTCGGCCGGCCGGCGCCGATCCCTAGCGTGTTAGGCTACAAACGTGTACGAGGAACGTTTAGGCATCCTCGTCTTGCCACTACCAGCAAAGCCTCCTATTATACACTGGACTCTGCATCAGTTTGTGTATTTCTTCACAGCTCGGCCACAAGACCTTGCCAACCACACTTTTTCTTGCTAGAAGCACCTAATCAATCTGGATGATTCGGCACATTTCTGAGAAAAAGAAACGCAGAGTCTTACACGTATATTATTCCCTCGTCTCTAAGATGAGGAAAATATCATAGAATATTCAAAATACCTCCATTGAAAAGTGGTGCAGTTAGTGTAAGAGTGAACTCTATAAATAAACACAGGGGCGTAACTAGCGGCCTCTCACGGTGTTAGAAGGAATTCGATATAAAACAAATCCAAATGATTCTTGATCAGTTAGGCTGTGATTCATATGTTTGGCTGCGAGCAGCCGCGTTCAACCGCCTGGTTGACCAGTCACCAACCCGGACGCCTGGTTAGAGACCGGGCCCCTGGACGTTGATCCCCAGAACCACTACTAGATGACGGGTAAAGATCAAAGGTATTTTACCGTCTAAATATACGGAACAATACCAGCAGACAGAAATAACCCGGGCCGCGGGGACGCTAAGCCCCGAAAATACCTCAAGGTAGGACCCAGACGTCTTGACTCCTACCTCAAGGTAGGTCCCAGACGTCTTGACTCCTACCTCAAGGTAACCTCAGGTAGGTCCCAGACGTCTTGACTCCTACCTCAAGGAGGTCCCAGACGTGTTGACTCCTGGACGTAGGACTGAGAGTGTCGGCGACAGGTGGGTGGTGGAGGTAAGGTAGACAGGCAGCAGCAGCAGCTTGCTAGCGAGGATAGACCGGTTTTCAACCATGGTTGCCGGCACTAGTCTAACCAATTCTACAATTCAGATAATTTTGACATTCCGTATTTTTTGGTACGTTGGCAAACAGGGACATGTTCAAGTTAAACCATAAACATAAATTAGAAACAGTGGTGGTGCCAGGACCGAGCCTTGGGAGATACTTGGTACATTTCTCCAGCTGGAGACCTCGAGTCTTGACTGTGACTCTCTGTCTACTGTCCTTCAGGGGACATGTGTCCACTCTTCCTACTTTCTCTCACTTTAGCTGGCCTTGTCCACCTTCTCAGGTCCCCCTCAGTATCTTCTATATCGCGATCATGCCCCCATGTTTCTTCTCGAGGGTTGTGAGGTCTAGTTTCCCTTCACCTTTCATAACTTAGCCTCTCAAAGCTCTGGCACGGATCTGTTGCAAACTTTGGTTTTAGCTTCACAAGGAGCAGATTCCAGGCGGGTGGCTATCTTGAGGTTATCTTGAGGTTATCTTGAGATGATTTCGGGCTTAGCGTCCCCGCGGCCGGTCCTCGACCAGGCCTCCTTTTTGTTACACCCGCAAGAAGCAGCCGTAGCAGCTGTCTAACTTCCAGGTACCAACGCTGCTGACGTTCATTAGTTACAGCCCCGCTCCTGTGGCAGGGAAGTCCACTACGGGCTCACCATAGCCCGTGCTACTTGCAACTCTTGGTTCCCAGTAAATGAATCTAAAACAAAAACATGCCGACGTTATATACCCAGTTTGTGTACATCTGTGTGGGAATATGTCCACTCTCGAATCTTTTTCTCTATCTGACTCTTGCAGTGGCCTCCCCCTGTTTGGTGCCGTTACCTCCTAGTCTCCGTCTCATCTTCATTACCTTACATTTGTCAGGATTGAATTTAGCAACCATTTGTATGCCACCACCTGGTGTTTGCCAAGATCTAACTGTAACTTGTGCAGTCCTCCAGTTTTGCATTCTTCATTAGCTTTGCGCTGTCTGTGTTAACCTTGACGTGCCCACTCACTCCCCGGCTCGGCCATTATTTATAAATTAAGGACAGTAGATGGGGAAGGTAGATGTGGAAGACAGTGAACCTGGTAAGGAAACTCCCTGAAGGACAGAAAACGGTAATGTTCATACAAGGCTTCAAGGTGGAGGAAACTAACAATCCTTGTATGGATATTATCGTTTTCTGTCCTTAAGGGGGTCTGGGGGGTACCTTACCCAGTTCAGCGTCGTCCCCCATTATCCCAGCTTGCTTCTCTTATCTTGTACAGCCGCCTTTCTTAAGGAACAGTATCAGCTGATTGTTGACAGTCAAGGACAATATTGTCTACCCAGCCTTGCTGACGTATTTTATTAGCCTTGTCATAGAACTCTGTCAAGTTTGCCACACACGATTTTCCGGTTCAAATCCATCCTGACCTTTCTTACAAAAGTTGGCCTCTTCAGGAGACTACTTTATCCAGCACATTACCATCCGGCCTGCTGTTAGCAGCTTGGAACTTAAACTTTTTCGTCTTATTATACCTGGTTGATACCTGGTTGATGGGGTTCTGGGAGTTCTTCTACTCCCCAAGCCGGCCCGCGGCCAGGCTCGACTTGTGAGAGTTTTGGTCCACCAGGCTGGTGTTGTTGGAGCGGCCCGCAGAGCCACATACCCACCACAGCCCGGCTGATCCGGGACTTCTCTTAGGAAACAGTCCCGTTTTCTCTTGAAGATGTCCACGGTGTTCCGGCAATATTTCTTATAGTCGCTGGGAGGACGTGAACAACCGCGGGACCTCTGATGTTTATACAGTGTTCTCTGATTGTGCCTATGGCACCTCTGCTCTTCACTGGATCAATCTTGCATTTTCTTCCATATCGTTCA
>WNGS01123075.1:5139-18976 GCA_020271785.1 Procambarus virginalis
CCTGGTAACTGTTAAACTCGTCAACCTGTCCTCATCCCCACCCACATAGACTTGTTCGGCTGAAGGCATATTGTTAAGTTCTTCTTTAGTAAATACAGATATAAAATATTTGTTAAAAATACTACTCATCTCCTTGTCATTATCCGTTATTTGACTTGTCTCAGTTTTTAATGGACCTTTCCTTTCCTAGTCTTAGTTCGATATAACTGAAAAACCTTTAGAATTGTCTTTGCTAGCCTTGCTATGCGAACTTCATACTTTTTTTGCTTTCCTTATATCTTTTTAACATTTCTAACCAGTTGTACGAATTCCTGTTCTAAGTGACCTCCCCATTTTTAATCTTTTGTACCACGCTCTCTTTTACCTATAAGGTTCTTTAAATTCTTTGTTATCCACTTTGGGTCATTAATATTCGATCTATTCAATTTGTATGGTATACTACGTTCCTGGGATTTGTTTAGAATATTCTTAAATAAGGTATATATTGAATCCACATCGAAATCCCTTTTACGTCACCTATCGCTGGGTTCATGTCTCCCTCCAAACCGGCCCACACCCTATACCCAAGACTTTCCAATCTATTGACCCAAAAAATTTCTTAGGCTATTAAAATCAGCTTTTCGAAAATCTAGCACTTTAACATAATTTTCTCCTACAGGTCTATTCCATTCTATGCTAAATCTGATTTCTTTGTATCACTGTTCCCTAGCTCATTCCCTATTTCGATGTCATTAATTTGTGTTTCCTGATAGTTAACACTAAATCTAAAAAATTTTTTCCCGCGTTGGTTCCTTTGTGTTGCGTAAGAAAGCAATCATCAGTTAATTCAAGAAAATCTTATAGAAGTGGAATAACAGACGTCTCTACAGGGAGGTACATTCACTCCACTCCCCCCTCCTCGCTGTCACCGCACCACCCTCGTCGATCACTAAACTACCACTTCAAGCCAACGCTCTCCCCATTGGTGAATCAGCGACTTCACGCGACTCCAGCGCCATCTGCTTGCCTATATATAGTCTTGCATGAACAGTTGGCCTCAGAATATTCTTTGTGCTCTAGAGCTGACGCTTCTATCTAAGCATACGTCCTGTATACTAAGTGGAGGTTTCAGCCAACCAATATTTCAGCACCATTTTACTAATTTTTGTCTTGCTAAATTGTACAGTAACATAACCATTATTTTATTTTATATTGTGTTTGTCTTTGTTTGATCAGCATGTATATAGCCAAGGGATTATCTTTATTTTGTTTCTGTTTGTTTAAAGTAAATTAAAGTTTCATTATTTATAAGATTTGGTTTGTGGTTTTCCCTCTCACTTACCACAGAATGACAACCGCCAAGCAGTCAACATTTTTCTTTCTCTTTTTTTCTAATGTGATTGGCATTTCCACCAGCCATAGGGAAGACTGCCTTAACACCTACATTTCTCGTCACATTAAATATATATAGCACCAGAGGTGGTACCCCTAATATATATATATATATATATATATATTATATATATATATATATATATTATATATATATATTGTCGGGGTTTCACGGTGTGTCTCGTTAGAGAAGGGTTAAAGCAACAATAGACTGGATCTCCTTTCCAGGTGGTTGCTCCACAATAACCCTTACTCACCGTCGTTCGGCGGGTCTTCCCTCAATCCTCTAGGCTCCACTGCTGGCCTCGGAGAGTACCCCAGTCGATCTCCAAACCGGCCTTTAGATTATAAGATGAGTGAGGGCACAGATCGTTCCCTCAATCTGTGGCCCGCCCCGACACCGAACTCTTACACAGCCTTCAAGGTCGCCAACTGGTTTTTTAGGTGGCCAGTAACACCGCAGTGGTCAGGTGTAATTGTGGCAAGAGCAAATTCCAGTAATATAGTATCAGGCAGGTCACTCAGCTTTACTTCGTTACACGGTCACAAGATAAATGGAGGGGATGATATCAAACACCAAAGAGTTTTGGTTTTACTTAAAAGACAACGAGAAAAATATATGCATCAATGTATCAGGATTAATATATGACAATTGCTCCATTCATAGCATAATATTCTAGAGCGCACCGATATGGCAACATCGGCCGCGCCACGCGTCACCTGTCAGACTCAGCTGACCGGGACCCTCGCGATCGTGGGAACAGACTAGTACTTGTTTTAAATTCTGTCACGATCCCCGTTTATTTAACTTTTCCAAAACACTATTCAACATTCACATGGCTTACTTATGATTTCACTGGCCTCACGATCAACATCTTATTCACAATACTCTCACAGTGGCTTTTCACCGTACCAAAAGATTACTCTATTCTTAATAATATTTACTGTGAATGCACTCACTTGATCACTGAACTTTTCTTTATATCTATACTTCTCTTAAAGAGATATCACTGGCAATCACTTCACGTATATGATATTATTCAGTACACAGGCATGTCATATATAAATCAGTAATCAAAGTTCAGGCATATATATATATACATCATGAAGATCAATACACAGGCATTTATATTAATAGATTATAGAGATCAATACACAGGCATTTATATCGATAGATTATAGAGATCAACACACGGGCATTATATCAATAGATTATAGAGATCAATCCACAGGCATTTATATCAATAGATTATAGAGATCAATACACCAATATCTGGTTTACTACCAATATATATAATAATAATACTCACTGGAGATTAATAATAGTCACAGTAAATTCTCTGATGAATCTTGGTGCTTGCACACACCCACACATAGATATATATGTAAACTGATACTGTGAGCGCTCTGGGCAGGCTCACCGCACACTGTGCTCTCTGTGACTTAAACTCAGGTGAGACTTGCTCACGACATATAAAATATCCTGACAAGAATATATAGCTAACTAAAGGGGAAATGGGAGGGTAACTGTAAACACCTACTTCACCTATCCTAGGATGACAGTTGGGTTGTAGCTCCTGGTCCAGGCTCTCGCCTCGTTCACCATCCAGAAACACAAGCCCACGCCTTAGGATGTCGCGTCTCGCCGCTTCTGTACACAGCAGGTCCGTGCTCCTTCCTCTACAGTACGTCGCAGGGTTGAAGTCGGTCTCCTGGCCGTCAACTTTCCTCCCAACTACGGCAGCCAGCCTACGTCTCGGCGGTCGTCGTACGTTCCCAATTAGTCCTTGTCACTGTACTCCCAGAGTAACTGCCTCTCACCACTACGAAGTCACTGTGAAGTTATCAGCCGTCCCGGACGACACACGCACAGCACCCGACTTCAGAGCACTTGAAGCTCACAACACTGTCAATTCCCTCGTCGTCTAGATATAGCTAGGTATTTGGGAAGACTTCTCGACGTGCTTGCATCCAACTGTTGACTCGTAGGGTTCCACGAAGGTGGGGTTACTGTCAAACTTGACAGGATCGTCGATCACACGTTCAACCTGGTTGACAAGGCTGTCAACCCGGTTCACTCACGGTGGGTGGCCCGGCCACTAAGCTGTCTCTTATACTGGTGAACCGCCAATGACGACACACGTCGATGCCCGGCCCACTTCTTGCAACGCACCTGTCCCCTGAGCACTTGTTGCTCAATATTCTGTCAATTCCTTATCTGAGCCACTTCTGGGTTGCAGGAAGACCTCACAGAGTGCGTGCCAACAACTGGAGACGCTTACATCCACCGGAGTTCGGTAAATCCGTCACTCTGACAGGACGACCGATCGCGCGTCCTACCTCTCGGACGTGTCGTGAAAGACTGATTCGTCACGCGCCAACACGGCCGGACCCCCATGCCTATGTGACGTCACTTTTCCCAAAGTTGGTTTTCATTGGCTCCCAGTGCCATGTCGCTGACGGTGACCAATCTGGCGCCACTGACGTCACACAGTTTTGGCGGGAGAACAGACTTGCCAGCGCCATATTGGCTCCCTAAAGGGCCTATCCCACAGGACAAAATGTTACATTTTGCAAATTTCTCGGCTCTTCGAGAATACTGTTCTCTCCCACATATGTTCAATTGATGCCTGCAATGTAGAGAACGCTCGGGAATAGTGGACATGACTCTTACAGCAGGCGTGGGAGAATTAGAAGGGGGGGAACACCGTCACAATATATATATATATATATATATATATATATATATAATTATATATTATATATATATATTATATATATATATATATATATATTATATATATATAATTATATATATACATATATATATAACCTATATATATATATAAATATATATAATATATATATTATTTATATATATCTATCTATATATTATTTATATATATATATTATATTATATATATATATAAATATATATATTATTATATATATATATATATATATATATATTATATATATTATATATATAATTATATATATATATATATATAATATATATATTATATCTATATATATATATATAATATAATATATATATATAAATATATATATATATATATATAATTATATATATATATATATATATAATATATATATATATTTGTCACGGGGGTGGGCCGCGGCTCTGCTAGCACTCGGCTGCTAGGGGCTCGAAAGGCCGAATACTCAGCCCCTCCGACTCCGGGATTCACCGGAGTCTCCTGGTCCCACAGGAGAGGACCAGCAATGCCCACCTCCACAGGTCTTTGCTTCCACCACTGAAGGGTGCCACTGACTCACCCTGGAAGCCCTTCAGTCAACCACGGGGAAACTGCTATCAGCAATTCCGGCAATTCTAGACCTGTGGAGGAGTGAAGGAAGACTCGGGCTTACTTTGTAACAATGACCTCCCTGAGTCTTGCCTGCCGGACAAAAGGTTGCAGGAACTCCTTTCCCGCCTGTCTTCTCTATCTTTTCCTCAACAAGGTCGCAGCTGGGGTATTATATCTGCACCCCGCAATGCAGTTCAGTGGGTGTATATATGTTGTCTGTTGCCAGAGGGTTGCTACTCCCAAGGCAATGAGAAATTCTATAGGGAACGTGATGTCCCCTAAATGGTACTATGATAACCCTCGTGTATGCTCAATAGAGAAATTTTGCAATGGAGGCACACTTAAACACAATAGTAAAATGTGTGAATTTACTGACACGAATTACATGATCACACATTATGATTACACAGTGATACAAGGAAATGAAAATAATAATAATAACTCTGGAGACTGTCAGCAACTCTTCTCTCACGTTCTCCAGGCTCCTTCAACTGGGCAGATAGACAGGAGTCACACACTCTCTCACAGAAGGGCCTCTTCACCACGTCGGCTCCTCTTCTTCACTGTCCTGCCATCCACACACACTGTCCTCTCTGACAGTCCTGGACATAAGCTGCCCTGCAGCCTATTCTGCTACTAAAGCATTAATATCCTATTTCCACATATATAAGTGAATATAATGGCCTATCTAGCCTACTCTCACAAAGGGGTAATGGGAGGGAAAATGAAGCCTTTAACAATCCTGGCTCACGACGCTGTCCCTCGATGGTGTGAGGGTCCTATGCNGAGTGAAGGAAGACTCAGGCTCACCTTATAACAGTAACTCCCCTGAGTCTTGCCTGCCAGACAAAAAGGTTGCAGGAACTCCTTTCCCGCCTGTCTTCTCTATCTATTCCTCAACAAGGTCGCCAGCTGGTTATTAATATCTGCACCCCAGCGATGCAGTTCAGTGGGTGTATATATGTTGTCTGTTGCCAGAGTGTTGCTACTCCCAAGACAATAAGAAATTCTATAGGGAACGTGATGTCCCCTAAATGGTACTATGATAACCCTCGTGTATGCTCAATAGAGAAATTTTGCAATGGAGGCACACTTAAACACAATAGTAAAATGTGTGAATTTACTGACACGAATTACATGATCACACATTTATGATTACAAGTGATACAAGGAAATGAAAATAATAATAATAACTCTGGAGATTGTCAGCAACTCTTCTCTCACGTTCTCCAGGCTCCTTCAACTGGGCAGATAGACAGGAGTCACACACTCTCTCACAGAAGGGTCTCTCACCACGTCGGCACCTCTTCTTCACTGTCCTGCCATCCACACACACTGTCCTCTCTGACAGTCCTGGACATAAGCTGCCCTGCAGCCTATTCTGCTACTAAAGCCTTAATATCCTATTTCCACATATATAAGTGAATATAATGGCCTATCTAGCCTACTCTCACAAAGGGTAATGGGAGGGAAAATGATCTACCTTAACAATCCTTGGCTCACGACGCCTGTCCCTCGATGGTGTGAGGGTCCTATGCTTCCTGAGTCGATCCTCGGTGATCCAGGAACGTTCCCACAGGTCCTCAAGGGTCGTGAAGCCTTCGCGTCTTCGCTGTTCCAATCCCTGGGGGTTCAGCTATCCCAGTCCTGGTCCATCAATGGGCGCTGAGCTAATCGCCATATTCGCACACCGTTCCTTCCACAAGGTACTGCTTCTCGTCCTAGGAACGGTGTCGTCCCTCCAACACCCTCAGTGGATGTGACCCGGTCACAGCTATGCCTGCCCGCCACACCTTTCAGGGCCCTCAACGTCACGCGCCGCCGCCCAGCGTCGCCGCCGACAATTCTCCAAGTTTGGCACTTCTCTGCCCACTCAACTTGGTTCCTTTGTGCTTCCCAGAAGCACGGGGCCTCCTGATATCAGGTGGGCTGCGATGGCTCTCTAATCCACACTGAGAAAGGCCTGTTTAGCCTCCAATCCCTTGAGACAGAGGACAAGAGCGTCCTCTCCCCTTCGCTGTCAGGTCAAATCTCACGTTGGCGCCGCCCGAGACACTCGGTGACGTCACGGCGGGCTCTAATTGGTCGCCTGTGCCGAGTCATCCAATCCGCACACGGCTAGCGTCCATTCAAAACGTCATATCTGCAGTAGGGGATACTCTTTCATTTATATCCGGGCGCCTCTTTCCCCTTACCTACAGACTTATAATGTAAGTTTCTCCCTGTAGGGAGAGTCGATATGACTCTTATAGCAGGCAACGAAAGAGATAGGAGAGGGCACCGTAACAAGATATAGAGATAGAGCATAGATAGATATAGATAGAGATATATATATATAATATATAGAGAGCTAGATAGAGAGAATATATAGGAGATGAGAGATATCTAGATAGATATAGAAGAGATCTATCTCTAGTCTTCTCTATCTCTCCCGATCTCTATCTCATCTCCTCTCTCTTCTCTATCTCTCTCTATAATATCTTTATCTATCTATATATATATATATATCTATATATATATATATAGTGATGCATAGTATACTATCACTGTACAATAGATGAAATTATATTTAAGGAATATTTGATAAGAATATCGTATTGTGTGTTTTAATATGTAAGCAGCAATATTGTCCGTTGCAATGGTGTCTGTAGCATAGTGACTGTTGCACACCCCCCCCCCCCCAACAAAATAAGCCTACTTTCGTACAATCGGCATACAAAAGGACGACAGCCTAATCATAAACTTAACCTGAACTATCCTAGGCCAAAAATGGCAATCCTACTCCTAACATATGCGTCCTTAGGCCTAATTTAGTACATATTTGTAATATGCTTGACCAAGGGAAGGTTAGTTTGGGTTATAGTCCTCATTGTTACATTTCATACATAGTACATATAGATACTAGCAGTGGCACGGGCATGAATATCCCGTAAGTAGCCCTCTTCTTGAGGTTATCTTGAGATGATTTCGGGGCTTTAGTGTCCCCGCGGCCCGGTCCTCGACCAGGCCTCCACCCCAGGAAGCAGCCCGTGACAGCTGACTAACACCCAGGTACCTATTTTACTGCTAGATAACAAGGGCATAGGGTGAAAGAAACTCTGCCTATTGTTTCTCGCCGGCGCCCGGGATCGACCCTGGGACCACAGGATCACAAGTCTAGTGTGTTGTCCGCTCGGCCGACCGGCTCCGGCTCTTCCGGTCACGTGACATACATAGTCATACTGGCGTAGCACTTTCTCCTGATAATTTCCTGGTCACGTGACCTATACTCTGGCGGCTATCATGCAGCCTCTGGCGGCCATCATGCAGCCTCTGGCAGCCATCATGCAGCCTCTGGCGGCCATCATGCAGCCTCTGGCGGCCATCATGCAGCCTCTGGCGGCCATCATGCAGCCTCTGGCGGCCATCATGCAGCCTCTGGCGGCCATCATGCAGCCTCCGGCGGCCATCATGCAGCCTCTGGCGGCCATCATGCAGCCTCTGGCAGCCATCATGCAGCCTCTGGCAGCCATCATGCAGCCTCTGGCGGCCATCATGCAGCCTCTGGCGGCCATCATGCAGCCTCCGGCGGCCATCATGCAGTCTCTGGCGGCCATCATGCAGCCTCTGGCAGCCATCATGCAGCCTCTGGCAGCCATCATGCAGCCTCTGGCGGCCATCATGCAGCCTCTGGCGGCCATCATGCAGCCTCTGGCGGCCATCATGCAGCCTCTGGCGGCCATCATGCAGTCTCTGGTGGCCATCATGCAGCCTCTGGCAGCCATCATGCAGCCTCTGGCAGCCATCATGCAGCCTCTGGCGGCCATCATGCAGCCTCTGGCGGCCATCATGCAGCCTCTGGCGGCCATCATGCAGCCTCTGGCGGCCATCATGCAGCCTCCGGCGGCCATCATGCAGCCTCTGGCGGCCATCATGCAGCCTCTGGCAGCCATCATGCAGCCTCTGGCAGCCATCATGCAGCCTCTGGCGGCCATCATGCAGCCTCTGGCGGCCATCATGCAGCCTCCGGCGGCCATCATGCAGTCTCTGGCGGCCATCATGCAGCCTCTGGCGGCCATCATGCAGCCTCTGGCAGCCATCATGCAGCCTCTGGCGGCCATCATGCAGCCTCTGGCGGCCATCATGCAGCCTCTGGCGGCCATCATGCAGCCTTTGGCGGCCATCATGCAGCCTCTGGCGGCCATCATGCAGCCTCCGGCGGCCATCATGCAGCCTCTGGCGGCCATCATGCAGCCTCTGGCGGCCATCATGCAACCTCTGGCGGCCATCATGCAGCCTCTGGCGGCCATCATGCAGCCTCTGGCAGCCATCATGCAGCCTCTGGCAGCCATCATGCAGCCTCTGGCAGCCATCATGCAGCCTCTGGCGGCCATCATGCAGCCTCCGGCGGCCATCATGCAGCCTCTGGTGGCCATCATGCAGCTTCTGGCGGCCATCATGCAGCCTCTGGCGGCCATCATGCAGCCTCTGGCGGCCATCATGCAGCCTCTGGCGGCCATCATGCAGCCTCTGGCGGCCATCATGCAGCCTCTGGCGGCCATCATGCAGCCTCTGGCGGCCATCATGCAGCCTCCGGCGGCCATCATGCAGCCTCTGGCGGCCATCATGCAGCCTCTGACAGCCATCATGCAGCCTCTGGCAGCCATCATGCAGCCTCTGGCAGCCATCATGCAGCCTCTGGCGGCCATCATGCAGCCTCTGGCGGCCATCATGCAGCCTCTAGCGGCCATTATGCAGCCTCTGGCGGCCATCATGCAGCCTCCGGCGGCCATCATGCAGCCTCTGGCGGCCATCATGCAGCCTCTGGCGGCCATCATGCAGCCTCTGGCGGCCATCATGCAGCCTCTGGCGGCCATCATGCAGCCTCCGGCGGCCATCATGCAGCCTCTGGCAGCCATCATGCAGCCTCTGGCGGCCATCATGCAGCCTCTGGCGGCCATCATGCAGCCTCTGGCGGCCATCATGCAGCCTCTGGCGGCCATCATGCAGCCTCTGGCGGCCATCATGCAGCCTCTGGCAGCCATCATGCAGCCTCTGGCGGCCATCATGCAGCCTCTGGCGGCCATCATGCAGCCTCTGGCAGCCATCATGCAGCCTCTGGCGGCCATCATGCAGCCTCTGGCGGCCATCATGCAGCCTCTGGCGGCCATCATGCAGCCTCCGGCGGCCATCATGCAGCCTCTGGCGGCCATCATGCAGCCTCTGGCGGCCATCATGCAGCCTCTGGCGGCCATCATGCAGCCTCTGGCGGCCATCATGCAGCCTCTGGCAGCCATCATGCAGCCTCTGGCAGCCATCATGCAGCCTCTGGCAGCCATCATGCAGCCTCTGGCGGCCATCATGCAGCCTCTGGCGGCCATCATGCAGCCTCTGGCGGCCATCATGCAGCCTCTGGCGGCCATCATTCAGCCTCTGGCGGCCATCATGCAGCCTCTGGCGGCCATCATGCAGCCTCTGGCGGCCATCATGCAGCCTCTGGCGGCCATCATGCAGCCTCTGGCGGCCATCATGCAGCCTCTGGCGGCCATCATGCAGCCTCTGGCGGCCATCATGCAGCCTTTGGCGGCCATCATGCAGCCTCTGGCGGCCATCATGCAGCCTCCGGCGGCCATCATGCAGCCTCTGGCGGCCATCATGCAGCCTCTGGCGGCCATCATGCAACCTCTGGCGGCCATCATGCAGCCTCTGGCGGCCATCATGCAGCCTCTGGCAGCCATCATGCAGCCTCTGGCAGCCATCATGCAGCCTCTGGCGGCCATCATGCAGCCTCTGGCGGCCATCATGCAGCCTCTGGCGGCCATCATGCAGCCTCTGGCGGCCATCATGCAGCCTCTGGCGGCCACCATGCAGCCTCTGGCGGCCATCATGCAGCCTCTGGCGGCCATCATGCAGCCTCTGGCGGCCATCATGCAGCCTCCGGCGGCCATCATGCAGCCTCTGGCGGCCATCATGCAGCCTCTGGCAGCCATCATGCAGCCTCTGGCAGCCATCATGCAGCCTCTGGCAGCCATCATGCAGCCTCTGGCGGCCATCATGCAGCCTCTGGCGCCCATCATGCAGCCTCTGGCGGCCATTATGCAGCCTCTGGCGGCCATCATGCAGCCTCCGGCGGCCATCATGCAGCCTCTGGCGGCCATCATGCAGCCTCTGGCGGCCATCATGCAGCCTCTGGCGGCCATCATGCAGCCTCTGGCGGCCATCATGCAGCCTCCGGCGGCCATCATGCAGCCTCTGGCAGCCATCATGCAGCCTCTGGCGGCCATCATGCAGCCTCTGGCGGCCATCATGCAGCCTCTGGCAGCCATCATGCAGCCTCCGGCGGCCATCATGCAGCCTCCGGCGGCCATCATGCAGCCTCTGGCAGCCATCATGCAGCCTCTGGCGGCCATCATGCAGCCTCTGGCGGCCATCATGCAGCCTCTGGCGGCCATCATGCAGCCTCTGGCGGCCATCATGCAGCCTCTGGCGGCCATCATGCAGCCTCCGGCGGCCATCATGCAGCCTCCGGCGGCCATCATGCAGCCTCTGGCGGCCATCATGCAGCCTCTGGCGGCCATCATGCAGCCTCTGGCGGCCATCATGCAGCCTCTGGCGGCCATCATGCAGCCTCTGGCGGCCATCATGCAGCCTCTGGCGGCCATCATGCAGCCTCTGGCGGCCATCATGCAGCCTCTGGCGGCCATCATGCAGCCTCTGGCGGCCATCATACAGCCTCTGGCGGCCATCATGCAGCCTCTGGCAGCCATCATGCAGCCTCTGGCGGCCATCATGCAGCCTCTGGCGGCCATCATGCAGCCTCTGGCGGCCATCATGCAGCCTCTGGCGGCCATCATGCAGCCTCTGGCGGCCATCATGCAGCCTCTGGCGGCCATGCATGGCGGCCATCATGCAGCCTCTGGCGGCCATCATGCAGCCTCTGGCGGCCATCATGCAGCCTCTGGCGGCCATCATGCAGCCTCTGGCAGCCATCATGCAGCCTCTGGCGGCCATCATGCAGCCTCCGGCGGCCATCATGCAGCCTCTGGCAGCCATCATGCAGCCTCTGGCAGCCATCATGCAGCCTCTGGCGGCCATCATGCAGCCTCTGGCAGCCATCATGCAGCCTCTGGCGGCCATCATGCAGCCTCTGGCAGCCATCATGCAGCCTCTGGCGGTCATCATGCAGCCTCTGGCGGCCATCATGCAGCCTCTGGCTGCCATCATGCAGCCTCTGGCGGCCATCATGCAGCCTCTGGCGGCCATCATGCAGCCTCTGGCGGCCATCATGCAGCCTCACCTCACAATTTAGCACTCCGTAAAAAATGCAGCTCTTTTGCCTGACCAGAAACGCACGAACCCAAGCAACCTACCTAACATATCGAGGCCGAGGCAGGGAAAGTTTCAACTTAACGGTGCATTCATTTGAAGTAATCAGTCGCATATTTTAACGATTGATTAACTGAGTTGAAATGCGGCGTGTTTGGCGAGTACGTAACTGTGTCTTCACTCCTACCACTGGAGCCATTAACCACTTGCAGTAATGGGCAGCAAACTACTCAAGATCGCTCGTCCTAAATCACCTAATGACTCCATTATATTCTCGTCTTTCTCAACGTGACCATTACCGCTAAACGCGATCGTTCCCTCAAGATGTGTGATCTTCTTGGGATGTGATCTTCTGGGGATGTGATCTTCTGGGGATGTGATCTTCTGGGGATGTGATCTTCTGGGGATGTGATCTTCTGGGGATGTGATCTTCTGGGGATGTGATCTTCTGGGGATGTGATCTTCTTGAGATGTGATCTTCTGGTGATGTGATCTTCTGGGGATGTGATCTCCTGGGGATGTGATCTCCTGGGGATGTGATCTTCTGGGGATGTGATCTCCTGGGGATGTGATCTCCTGGGGATGTGATCTTCTTGAGATGTGATCTTCTGGTGATGTGGTCTTCTGGGGATGTGATCTCCTGGGGGATGTGATCTCCTGGGGATGTGGTCTTCTGGGGGATGTGATCTTCTGGGGATGTGATCTTCTGGGGATGTGATCTCCTGGGGGATGTGATCTTCTGGGGATGTGATCTTCTGGGGATGTGATCTCCTGGGGATGTGATCTTCTGGGGATGTGATCTCCTGGGGGATGTGATCTCCTGGAGATGTGATCTTCTGGGGATGTGATCTTCTGGTGATGTGATCTTCTGGGATGTGATCTTCTGGTGATGTGATCTTCTGGGGATGTGATCTTCTGGGGATGTGGTCTTCTGGGGATGTGATCTTCTGGGGATGTGATCTTCTGGGGATGTGATCTTCTGGGGATGTGATCTTCTGGGGATGTGGTCTTCTGGGGATGTGGTCTTCTGGGGATGTGGTCTTCTGGAGATGTGATCTTCTCGAGATGTGATCTTCTCGAGATGTGATCTTCTCGAGATGTGATCTTCTTGAGATGTGATCTTTTTGAGATGTGATCTTCATCAGATGTGATTTTCTGGAGATGTGATCTTCTGGAGATGTGATCATCTGGAGATGTGGTCTACTGGAGATGTGATCTTCTCGAGATGTGATCTACTGGAGATGTAATCATCTGGAGATGTGATCTACTGGAGATGTGATCTTCTGGGGATGTGATCTTCTCGAGATGTGATCTTCTTGAGATGTGATCTTCTCGAGATGTGAGCTTCTGGAGATGTGATCTTCTGGAGATGTGATCATCTGGAGATGTGATCTACTGGAGATGTGATCTTCTCGAGATGTGATCTTCTGGGATGTGATCTTCTTGAGATGTGATCTTCTTGAGATGTGATCTTCTGGAGATGTGATCTTCTTTAGATGTGATCTTCTTGAGATGTGATCTTCTGGAGATGTGATCTTCTGGAGATGTGATCTTCTCGAGATGTGATCTTCTCGAGATGTGATCTTCTCTAGATGTGATCTTCTGGAGATGTGATCTTCTCGAGATGTGATCTTCTCTAGATGTGATCTTCTGGAGATGTGATCTTCTCTAGATGTGATTTCTGGAGATGTGATCTTCTCGAGATGTGATCTTCTCGAGATGTGATCTTCCTCTGGAGATAGTGCCCTACTCCTAATACATCACATTTTTTCGTAATCGAGCAATACGTTAAAAATGTGACGAACAAATTAGTGAAAATTAAAGCACAA
>WNGS01123090.1:0-13782 GCA_020271785.1 Procambarus virginalis
GTTTACAAGTGGATGAATGGACATAACAAAGGGGATATTAATAGGGTATTAAAAGTATCTTCACAGGACAGAACGCGAAACAATGGGTATAAATTGGATAGTTTAGATTTAGGAAAGACTTGGTAAATACTGGTCAGTAACAGGGTTGTTGATTTGTGGAACCAAGTGCCGCATAACATTGTGGAGGTGGGGGTCCCTCGATGGTTTTTCAAGCATGGGTTTGACAGGTATATGAGTGGGATTGGGTTGGTTATAAATAGGAGCTGCCTCGTATGGGCCAATAGGCCTTCTGCATGTTGCTCTTTGTTCTTATGTTCTTATGTTCATTATTATTAATATTAGTGCTGAATGTAGAACATGGAAAAAAAACATTTTTTTACTCTGAAAAAGTATATTTTTATAACGAAATTAGACAAAAAATAAACAAATCCACAAGGGCCGTGATGAGGATTCGAATCATCAAATGAAGATTTATTCGTTTGATGCATACGCTATTGTGATTTCAGCCCGTCCTCCAAACAAAGATCCAAAGGATTCCATGCACCGCCAAACCCCCTGTTTATGAATGAAAAGCGGTTTTGACACACGACTCACAAATGCTGACGTTTCGAACATATCCGGAACAAGTGCTTCACTGACGATTTTGTTCGAACACAACGCTGCTAATGCTTCATCCACGTCCTACAAATACAAAGGGTCCGTAGAATTACCCAAATCTACCCAAATCTACCCAAATGTACCCAAATCCTCCTAGTATTACGTAAGTAGTGAAGAAATATGATATATTTACTTACTGTAATGTTGGTGCTGCACGTAGAACACGATCAAACCTATTTTCACTCTGAAATAATGTAATTTCATATCGAAATTCGAAGTAAATATGTAGCAGGTGACGCCATAGGAAGTCGACGGTCCAAGCGACAAAATTATGGAGCGACTTATCCAAGATATATGGTCGCCTGGAGAGTGTTTGCTGTCATATCAGCCTCCTGTACACAGTAATCCAGTCGTCGCACTTCTTTGCTCAAATTGTCGCAAATTTAATTAATGACATTAACCAGTAGAATGGGTATTTGTAATAATATCTTTCATAAATAGCCACAAAACATTTAATATTTATTTTAAAAAATGTGTCTGGAAGTTAAATCAACTCCACAGGACAATAATTTTGTTATATAGATACTATCGTTATTCGCTTGTATGCGTTCGCTACTTAAACTACCCATGTCCTTTTCGTTCATAGAACACCGAACCCAATACGCTCTCTGATATATTGCTTAATTAATAGAGATTCACAAATAAAACTTATATTTGTATATGTTATCAGAAATGCAGAGATAAAATAGTTTTTGTGAACCCATCACAGAGATTATATTTTATTAGACAGGAAAGATATTCATATTTTAAACAAGGTTTCTTGGCCGACGCTCTCCCTATCGATGGGATCTATGATCTTTCGAAGATCAATGTAATTTAATCTAAATATTGTAATAAACGAAGTTTTCTATGTCATAATAAAGATAGAAATATAAGCTGCATGTTAGTACTTTAGCATAAATATAACTGAAGTGAAAGTGAAGATATATGCCTTTTTACAGTTACGTGATGGCTATCTCAGGGAGTGTGAAGGCCTGCAAACAAGTGAATTAATTGTGTAATTCATTTGCATATGTGCAAAGTAACATCAAAGGTCTATATGTCAGCATAAACAAAGATGTAGACGATAATGTGACTACATTTCAAGGAAAATATATCTTAAATGAAAGCCAAGACATGGTTAAATAAATAGCCAATACCACACCATCGCCGGTGTCCGGACACATGAAAACTTTCAATGCATCAGTGTCCTGCCAGGCGGGCAATACAGGCTTCACAATTTAGAAAAAATTTGTAATTCAGAGAGATGCGTTGATAAACGCAAAATGTTTTATATTTTAAATACAGATATAAACTTTGTTTTCAAACGTTTATTGTAACAATATCTCAAGTATAAGAATCAAGATATATTTTGGACTTAACAATTTCCTATAAAGTTGCAATGCTACCTTAATTGTATATGATCATCATCATATACAGACAGAATTAACTTATAAAATGTTGAGGTAAAGATAGATGTATGTTAATTATGACGCATAATCACACTTAAGAACTTAATTATAAACCATAATATTATAATTATAATAATTCATTTTGGGGGGACAGGTAGCCACAGTATATTCATACACGATAGGCTTTTATCAAGGTCATCCTTAAGGTCGAATTACTGACCCCGCCTAGGATGTAACCCCGCAACAAGCTGACTATTTCCTGAGTACCTACTTACTGCTAGGTGAACAGTCGCATTACGTGAACCCATACTCATCCTGTGACCTATAATTTATTGTGCAACCCATACTCATCCTGTTACCAGTTGTTTGTGCACCCCATACCCTTCCTGTGAGTCCTGTTTACGTGCACCCTATACTCATCCTTTGTGCGGTAATTTATTGTGCAACCCATACTCATCTTGTTACCAGTAGTTTGTTCAACCCATACCCATCCTGTGACCTGTAATTTATTGTGTAACCCATACTCATCCTGTTATCAGTAGTTTGCACACCCCATACTCATCCTCTGTGCGGTAATTTATTGTGCATCCCATACTCATCCTGTTACAAGTAGTTTGTGCAACCCATACCCATCCTGTTACCTGTAATTTATTGTGCAACCCATACTCATCCTATTACCAGTTGTTTGTGCACCCCATATCCATCCTGTGACCTGTAAATTATTGTGCAACCATACTTATCCTGTTACCTGTAGTTTATTGTGCACCTCATACTCATTCTGTGAGTCATAAAGGACATTGTGCAACCCTTTCTCATCGTGTGAATCTTTGTTTACTTTGCTCTCCGTACTCATCCTCTGTGCGATAGTTTCTTGTGCAACCCATACTCATCGTGTGAGTGGTAGTTCATTGTGTACCCTATACTCATCCTGTGAGCATAGGATCCACAATGAGTTCATTTGTACTCCATACTCATCATCAAGAAGTGTATTTTACCAGCATTGTAATATAAATTAAGAATTTAGGCTTAACTGGATTACGGACCCATAATCAAAATAAGAGCCATCACTAATTATCATGACAAACGGCCTAGGCTACACTTCCGCCTTCGACAAGCGGCCGCCGGAGGTGCTTGGTTTATTGTACACCCTCGCACACCCAGCCCTGGGAAGCGGGCATTGGAATGTGGACATGTGAACCATTACCCCCCCCCCCTCCCTCATTCTTCCTGTTAACAATAATACAAATAATAACAAAAAAACTAATAATATTAATAAAAAATAATAAGGAGAAACTTACTGTAATACCCTTGTGCTTGAATGAAGGTGAAGGAAAGACTCAATAAATGTGTAAGCGTATTAAAAACTAAATTTTCGAATCTAACCTTCATTCCTTCTCAATGTGTTGTATACCATGAAATGATTATACAATGTTCTGTTGTGAACATTGTATACAGGGCCTCATGATATACATCCCCACAACAGCTCCCGGGTACCTATAATTACTGCTAGGTGAACAGCAGTGAACACCACCTGCCAGCTCACCTAGTAATGAACACCACCTGCACATCGCACCGCGCCACTTGCCAGCAGGTGCAGAAGTACGATGGAGAGAGGAAAGTATACAATATTTCAAGTACAGGAATACAGATATATTTAGGATTTAACGTTTTCCTATAAAGTTTCAATAATACCTTTATTTGATGGTGCTACATAGCCTTCCCGGCTTGGTGCCTTCTTTGATAATTACTTACTTACATTTATTGAACTTTATCATCATCTTTTACAAAAAGAAATTAACATAAAAAGTAGTCATTTGAATACACAACAGGCATAACTGTGACGTGCTTATCTCTGAAGCTAGACACAGATATAATGAAATAATCAATGATGGAGTCAGAGTTTGTCTCCTGTGGATTCCTTCCCATATTGGTCTCCGAATGCATGATGGAACTAATAAGTTGACCAAGACTTTTGCTCGTAAAGAGGGAATTGATTACCAACTTGGACTGCTTTTGAGCAGCCTGAGGGCAGTAATATTCCGGGAACATCAACTAAATTTCTGAGACTTGAGGTAAAGTGAAATTCACACCAGTTACTCCATCTATCATCATTCTATTATGCAGGAAGAACCGCACGTCTATGGGTCATCCAATAAGGTTAGCAGACTTCTATAGATGTTACCACTGCTAGGTTTAGGTTCGGCTACAAATACCTCTGGGAATTTGTAACATCTGCTGATGTAGATTTGACTAAATGTAAACTCTGTCAGCAGAACTATTCGCATACTTTGCGTCATTATATAATGGAACGTGAAAAAATTCACGGAATTTAGAGATAACACCATCAATGGTTTCCAAGAAATGTGTAAGTACTTCATTCATAATGATGTGCTGCCCGAAATCTTAGCGAAGTATCCAAAATTTGCTTACTGTAAGTAATGCATACACATGACTGTAAAGCTGCCGCCCAGTTGGGTGGGTGTGCAGCAAGACTAGTACCCATCATAGATGTAAACTAGTGCGACTCATCATAGATGTAAAGTGCCTTGTATAGTGACTGTTGTGAGCCTCTTGTTGAATCACTTGTGACACAAAAGATTATTGATGTGTGTATTTGTGTGTGTGATTAAATAATATGTATGTGTATGTATATATGTATACGTATGTATATGTACATGTATGTATGAGAATGTGTACATGTATATATAACATTAATAATTTTGTAACTAGCGTCAAAAATTGTTATTTGCTTAGCTAAACGAACTAGAGGGTTCAGTTCCTGAACCGATTATGTGCCTCTGTAATCCTTTACACCACCGCCCACGGGGTGGTATATGGGGTGTATAATAAAGAAAGAAATTGAAAAATAGAAGTCGATATGTATGTAAATTATGATGCCGGATAGGATCACTATTAAAAACTTAATTATAAACCACAATATGTTCTGTATCATCAAAAATTCGGAAACATATCATATATTTTCAAATATTTGTAATTAAAGTATTTATTTAGGAAATATGTATTTTAGTTACCCTAGTTAGCTCTGAGAACACATATTCTTGCAGCAAGAATTTCTTTCCACCAATTTGAGAGGTGCTAATAATGAGACTATAGTCTCGACCCACTGGACAGGTCATGAACAACAATCAACTATAGCACCATCTATGTCAGAAGATATTCAAAATGTTCTTAATATCATTCAAATTGTCAATACGAGAACAGAATACAAAAGTTGAGTAATGTCAAAGGAATCACGTTGACTGACAGCCCCATTGTAAATATTTGTGGCTTCCTGACCATAAAGTTACCGCCGCGGTCAAGAGTAAGAGACCGGATGTACCCAGTATACAAGCCACACTAGCTATTTGTTCATATAAGCTGACAACTTACCCAGATAAACAAAACTTCCTAATAATATATATTCAATTAATACAAATGAAATGTTTAAATCGTGAGTATATATGTATCACGTGGACAATTTTTAATGTAACTTTTTCCCCAGGTATTCGGGCTCCTTATTATGCTTCGTCTTGAGGCAAAGCCCAATACCTTACGCCACACTGATGCTCTGTCCACAGATCATTCTCTCTCTCAAATCATATACACTGATGGTTTCCTACACCGCCCCACGGGTGCAGCTGCAGGTGCAGTTGCCTCTACCTATCAGACAGAACTATTTGCCTTGCTTCTTACACTAAAATGTGTACAAGTCTCTAAACTTGATGCATTAATTGTAAGTGATTTTCTATCATCCTTTAATCACGCTTAACTCTCTCAGAGTTAGTTTAGTTCATTTATTATGCACCCCATACCCATCTTGTGGGCGGTAGTGGAAAGGGTTACAGAGGCACATAATGGGCTCAGGGACTGAACCCCACAATTCATTTAGCTAAGCAAGTTACAATCTTGATGAGCTAGTTACAAAATTCAATGTAAGTCGTCACATCAACAATGGGTTCGAGATCGACCTCAGGTACAGGTTCTAAATTAAGCAACTGACATACGTGGAGAGCTAGTGTCAAAATTTATATGTTTGTCCTGCACACCGCCTCCCATCCAGCGGGCAGCAGTGGATAGGTTACAATCACTTAGTTACTACCTACAGTTAGCAAACTGGGGACATTTGGCTAAAATTTCTGGTAGCAGATCATTTTGAATGAAATATTTACACATCGCTGGAACATTGGTTATAGAATTGTCTCTAAATTCACGTATCTTTTCGCACTCTATCACATAGTGACGGAGGGTGTGCAAATAATTTTGTTGACAGTTTACCTTTGGTCAGGTTTACATTAAGGTTGCTGCAAATGTTGAATTTTCGGAGGACAAGACGGCTGCAGAAATCCTTAAAATTTGTGGAGGAGTAACGACCAACTGCCGTATGCCAGTTAGTGTTAAAGGAGATGGCAATTGTTTATTCAATGCCATCTCACTTATGTGTGGGGACGAGATGAGATCAGGAGAAATTAGAGCAAGAACAACTATTGCGACTGTAGACCAATGGGACTGGTATATAGCACAGCATGATAACAAGGATTTAAACCTAGTATCTCCCGATTTCAAGGACGTATGTCTCCATTCTGCCTTGCCTGGAAAAGATTCATCAATTATGACAATGTATGTAGCAAGTTCTGTTGTAAACAGAGAAATAATATCGAGTTATTAATATCCAGTTAAGCCTTTATTCTTAATTTATATTACAATGCTGGTAAAATACGCTTCTTCATGATGAGTATAGAGTACAAATGAACTTATTGTGTACCCTATACTTACAGGATGAGTATAGGGTACACAACGAACGACCTCTCACATGTTGTACTCACCTAGTTGTGTTTGCGAGGGTTGAGCTCTGGCTCTGGTCCCGTCTCTCAACTGTCAATCAACTGGTGTACAGATTCCTGAGCCTATTGGGCTCTATCATATTTACATTTGAAACTGTGTATGGAGTCAGCCTCCACCACAACACTACTTAATGCATTCCATTTGTTAACTACCCTGACACTGAAAAAAATCTTTCTAACGTCTCTGTGGCTCATCTGGGTACTAAGTTTCCACCTGTGTCCCCTTGTTCGTGTTCCACCCGTGCTAAAGAGTTTGTCTTTGTCCACCCTGTCAATTCCCCTGAGAATTTTGTTGGTGGTTATCATGTCTCCCCTTACTCTTCTGTTTTCCAGGGTTGTGAGGTTCAGCTCCCTTAGCCTTTCCTCATAGCTCATTCCTCTCAGTTCCAGGACCAGTCTGGTGGCACCTCTGAATCTTCTCTAACTTCGTCTTGCGTTTAACTAGGTATGGACTCCAGGCTGGAGCTGCATACTCCAGGATTGGTCTTACATAAGTGGTGTACAGGGTCCTGAACGATTCTTACACAAGTTTCTAAAGGCAGTTCTTTTATTGGCCAGTCTAGCATATGCCGCTGATGATATCCTTTTGATGTGGGCCTCTGGGGACAGGTTCGGTGTGATATCGACCCCCAGGTCTTTCTCTCTATTTGACTCTTGCAGGATTTCACCTCCCGGATGTTATCTTGTGTTCAGCCTTCTGCTCCCGTCGCCTAATTTCATTACTTTACACTTTCCTGAGTTGAACTTTAGCAACCATTTTCTAGATTATTCCTCCAGTTTGTCCAGGTCGTCCTGTAGTCTCTGTCTATCTTCATCTGTTTAGATTCTTCTCATAATTTTTGCATCATCAGCAAACATTGAGAGGAATGAGTCTATACCCACTGGAAGGTCGTTTACACATACTAGAAACAGGATGGGTCAGAGTACAGAGCCCTGTGGAACCCCACTGGTGACATCTCGCCACTCTGATGCCTCCCCCCTCACCGTTACTCGCTGTTTCCTATTGCTTAGATACTCTCTTATCCACTGGAGCACCTTACCTTTTACTCCTGCCTGTTGCTCCAGTTTTTGCAACAGCCTTTTGTGAGGTACTGTGTCAAAGGCTTTATGACAGTCCAAGAAAATGCAGTCTGCTCACCCTTATCTTTCCTGCCAAATTTGTGTTGCTTGGCCATAGAATTCTATTAGGCCCGTGAGGCAAGATTTACGATCTCTGAACCCATGGTGGTGGTGTGTTACAAAGCTGTTTCCCTCCAGATGCTCTACGAGCCCTTTCTTCACTATCTTCTCCGTCACCTTGCATATGGTATACAAGTTAGGGAAACTGGCCTGTAGTACAGTGCCTCTTGCCTGTCACCCTTTTTGTAAATTGGGACTACATTAGCTGTCTTCCAGCTTTCCGGGAGGTCTCCCGTTTCCAGTGACATGATGGGTATGGGTTGCACAAGAAACTATCGGGCAGAGGATGAGTATGGGGAGCAAAGTAAACAAAGATTCACACGATGAGAAAGGGTTGCACAATGTTCTATGACTCACAGGATGAGTATGAGGTGCACAATAAACTACAGGTAACAGGATAAATATGGTTGCACAATAATTTACAGGTCACAGGATGGATATGGGGTGCACAAACAACTGGTAACAGGATGAGTATGGGTTGCACAATAAATTACAGGTAACAGGATGGGTCTGGGTTGCACAAACTACTTGTAACAGGATGAGTATGGGATGCACAATAAATTACCGCACAGAGGATGAGTATGGGGTGTGCAAACTACTGATAACAGGATGAGTATGGGTTGCACAATAAATTACAGGTCACAGGATGGGTATAGGGTTGAACAAACTACTGGTAACAAGATGAGTATGGGTTGCACAATAAATTACCGCACAAAGGATGAGTATAGGGTGCACGTAAACAGGACTCACAGGATGGGTATGGGGTGCACAAACAACTGGTAACAGGATGAGTATGGGTTGCACAATAAATTATAGGTCACAGGATGAGTATGGGTTGCACAAACTACTGGTAACAGGATGAGTATGGGTTCACGTAATGCGACTGTTCACCTAGCAGTAAGTAGGTACTCAGGAAATAGTCAGCTTGTTGCGGGGTTACATCCTAGGCGGGGTCAGTAATTCGACCTTAAGGATGACCTTGATAAAAGCCTATTGTGTATGAATATACTGTGGCTACCTGTTCCCCCCAAAAATGAATTATTATAATTATAATATTATGGTTTATAATTAAGTTCTTAAGAGTGATTATGCGTCATAATTAACATACATCTATCTTTACCTCAACATTTTATAGGTTAATTCTGTCTGTATATGATGATGATCATATACAATTAAGGTAGCATTGCAACTTTATATGAAATTGTTAAGTCCATAATATATCTTGATTCTTATACTTGAGATATTGTTACAATAAACGTTTGAAAACAAAGTTTATATCTGTATTTAAAATATAAAACATTTTGCGTTTATCAACGCATCTCTCTGAATTACAATTTTTTTTCTGAATTGTGAAGCCTGTGTTGCCCGCCTGGCAGGACACTGATGCATTGAAAGTTAATTTGTTACTACTCGGTAGAAGAAATGTGCAAGTATGAGGGAAGTGGATGCCACCGGCTTCACTCAACACAACACTTCCATTGGCAGGTCAGTGAACAAGGAAATCGGTGGCTGAACCTGCGCCCCAGTCAGGTCACTTGCCTCGAACGAGCCTACTGTGATCCTTCACAAGATGGTGTCGACCTTCCTCGACTTGATCCCGCTACCCTCGAAATCTCTGTTGGAGGCCTTCTTATTTTGATGGGCCGTGACACTTGGCGTGCGAACTTGAAAGCAATGAACTTAACCAATTCATCCAAAACAAAGATCTTGAACATTCGTCGTCTGTGTACAGAGGCAATCTCTAACCAAGTAATAAAACCTGCCATTTTTACTTGGTATTTTTTGGACAAGAACAAGAAATGGGTAAAGTATGGTAATGTTGACACTGTCGGAGAAGCTAATTTAGTTAGTAGTGTGACATCAGATGACATTGAAAAACATTTTAAGCAAAATCCATCAGTGTCTCTCTCCTTTAAGAATTCACAGTTCACGTACATGCTTGATTTCAATGCCATGGAGCAAACCAACCAGAATACTAATGTTAGTCGAGAGGTGCGACGAAGGCCTGAACCTCACCTTCCTGATGAGAAGACAGAGAAGGGGAAGGACCAGAAGACTGATGATTTTCCCTCAAGCTGGGAAGTAATGCAACCTGAGGAGCGTGTGCGTCTGGTAGCTCTGGCTCCCACGTCTTCTGAGTACCAAACTGTGGTAGGCCTTCTGGCAGGGAAAATTCAGAGCTCCAGTGTGATGAAAATTGAAAGAATTCAGAATCCATTCCTATGGCGAGCATTACAGAACAAGATCAAGGAAATGACAACAGTTTATGGAGATGCATCTAAAGTTAACGTCTTACAACTCTTTCATGGCACTGGGCAAAATGTTGTGTCCAGCATTTGTGCTGAAAATTTTGACTGGAGACTTCATGGATCTAGCACAGGGCAAATGTATGGGCGAGGCACCTACTTTTCCACGGATGCAGCTTACTCTTTCAACTACTGTCGTCCTGATAATACTGGCATGAAATACATGTTTGTAGCACGTACTGCAGTAGGAACATCTACCGTTGGGAACTCATCTATGGTGCGACCACCCACCAACACAGCCACTAATCTTCCTTTTGATTCCACTGTTAATAATCAACTTAATCCAACAATTATTGTGAAATATGACAAACAGGAGTACTATCCTGAGTACGTTTTAACTTTGACTTAAAATGGGGAAAAAGTTAAGATAAACTTTTAGTTATCAAGTTATGTATTGTTGTGGCATTATGAATTACAGAAGTGTTTAGTTATTACTGAATAAATAGGAAAATCAGTAGGAGCTATGAGGAGGATGTCATTGAGCACTGTATATATAAATAGTGTTTGTATATATTTTGGATTAATACTGAAGAATTTGATCTTAAATACTGCATTTAGAAACTAGTTGAAGTTAGTATTGTGTGTGAGAATTGTTTGATTAGAATTGCAATGGAATTTTATGTGTAATGCACCATCTACAGCAAAGTGGGTAGGCTATGTCAGATGGGTGATGGGGCGCCTTGACTAGAAGGGTTCTTCTTGGTTCTTCTCTCTCCAGGACACTATCTCATAGATGCATATGGATTAATTTTGTATTTCTCATTAAAGTCTATAATTATAACTACTGTTATCCTGATAATACTGGCATGAAATACATGTTTGTAGCACGTACTGCAGTAGGAACACAGCCTTTCAGGTATACCTTAACTTTAATGTATTAATTAGAACTTTTTTGGGGTAATATTTAATACTGTGAATTTAAGTTAACAATTATATGAAGGTAAAAAATAATTAAGAAATTCAGCAAATCAAAAAATTTCTAGTGAGAAAGCTAAGTATACAAGTGCCTGCAGAATGAGCAAAGATCTATTTCTCTGAGTATCTCATGGAATTGTATAAAAATTTACCACTAAACCCCCACTTATTACACACATGTTATGTGTGTGCATAGATATTACTGTACAGTATCTAACTGAGCATTTTAAATCATTGTATCAGCTTTCCAGTAACTTTTCATTATAGTGTACCTTAGTTTTATTTCTTAATTTTTAATGCTCCTCTTATCAGAAATGTTTTAATACAGTAGATGGTATTTTATTGTACAGTATAATTACAGCACCCTTAACATACTTGAAATGGGAAATTTTTATACAGCTGAGTTCCACTTTGCCATGGGGGTGACAGTATGTTAAAAGTCTACAATGCTTTTATTTATGAGAAGTTCCTTGATCATTAATGGTGTGATAAAGAAATCTGTGATATATACGAGCAGCCACATAACTAATATTACTGGCTCGAGTCAAACCTGTTCTGGATTTTGCAAATACTGTACGAGTATTTAAGTATTATTTAATTTTTCATGAGTGCATTTTCATTGGAATGGAGGGTAAAGAAATTTATATATATATATATATATATATATATATATATATATATATATATATATATATATATATATATATATATATATATATATATATATATATATACTGTATATATATACACAAACACACACAGTACTGTATATAAAATAAGCGTTGCATAATGGAGCATTTGTAAATTCTTTGAATTATACATTCATTACCCAGTTTATCATGGTCATGGTTATAGTTATTGAATAATAATAAATTATAAACTTATGTATCTTTTTTATTTAAAAAATTCTGTACTGAAATTTGAGTCATAAATAAGGTGCTAAAAATAATGTTGATCTTGTAACACCAAATTCGAATTATACAAATTTATATAATAAAGATATAGATAAACATTGGTTTGGCAAAGTGATAGTGCCAAGTAGTGGAATTGTTGAGTGGAAAAAAATGTTGAACAGTGGTACTGTAGATGGGTGTCACAAACTGGCAGTTGCATTGTAGGTTTGTGGCACATTCTCCATAACTTTATAGTAGTAATGTAACAAAATGTTCTTTTGCTATTACATTAGACATTTGTAGTGCTCTAGTGGCCAGGAGTCCTACCCCTTCTTATTCCACAGTGATGGAAATTCACTTACTGTAGTTGTATCTCATTTTAGCAGGTGTTTAGTTTTTCTGGGTTCCCAGCCATTTTGGTGTTGCATTCAGTGCCTTCAGTGTAGCAGATGCTGCTGCTGAAGAAGCCATTTGTACCTATTCAATTAACTAGAAACCATTTTCTTAATTTTTTCCTTGTCGTTCACAAAGATGTCTACAACCATTATACAGATATATGCATAGCTACTACAAGTAAATTATATACAGATTTGTTGTCCTGACAACACGATGCAGGGCTCTGTTCCATTAAATGTGAACATTTAATGAAACTAAGCTACTCTATCCCTTTGAGATGTATTTCTTGCTTATCTCAATAAACATACAGGTACTTGAACTTGAGAAGAGTTAGGGGGGACATGATCACCACATTCAAGATTCTGAAGGGAATTGATAGGGTAGATAAAGACAGGCTATTTAACACAAGGGGACACAGGTGGAAACTGAGTGCCCAAATGAGCCACAGAGATATTAGAAAGAACTATTTTAGTGTCAGAGTGGTTGACAAATGGAATGCATTAGGAAGTGATGTGGTGGAGGCTGACTCCATACACAGCTTCAAGTGTAGATATGATAAGAGCCCAATAGGCTCAGGAATCTGTACACCTGTTGATTGACGGTTGAGAGGCGGGACCAAAGAGCCAGAGCTCAACCCCCGCAAACACAACTAGGTGAGTACACAGGAAGCAGCCCATAACAGCTGTCTAACTCCCAGGTACCTATTTACTGCTTTAATTATTTAATTTTTTTATTTAATTTTACACTACAACTAGATTTTAATCTAGTTAATTTCTAGGTAGTTAGTAAGTTAATTTCCTCCTAATTTATGTCTCAGAATGAGAGGTACCTTAATTTGTATTGTTGATGCACACATTTTAATAGTCCGTGCGGTTTATATCTATACTGGGCCATAATTAATATTATCTTACGTCCGGAACGAGGGACACTATAACATGCACAGTTGGCACCTTTCAGGATTGCTTAGCAACACCTCCCTCCATCATTCTCCCACCCGCCGCCTGCTCCCACCTTTTAACCCTCCTTCCTCTCATTATCTCACTCGTCCCTCATTCTCTAAACCACCACCCTCGTCGTTGTTGTTGTATTAGATTCAGCTACTCTAAACAAATTGTCCATGTAGCACGGGCTATCATGAGCCCGTAACACCCTCGTCCTCTCGCTCTTCACTTATTCTGTGGTTGGAAGAAACGCTCACGGATCC
>WNGS01123097.1:5340-21759 GCA_020271785.1 Procambarus virginalis
AAGGAGCCGTTGAGTGTAACCTTGGATTGTCAATGAGCAATCTGAGAGCAGCAGTACACCGAGAACTTCAACAAGATCTTGTAGATCTGAGGCAAAGTGAAATTGACACCAATAATTCCATCTATCATCATACTTCATGCAAGAGGAGCCACACATCTATGGATCATCCAATAAAATCAGCAGACTTCTAGATGTTACTACTGCTCGGCTTAGACTCGGTTACAAGTATCTCTGGGAATTCTCATTATCTGCCGATGTAGACCTGACCAAATGTAAACTGTGTCAACAAAATTATTCGCACACCCTCCGTCACTATGTGATGGAGTGCGAAAAGATACGTGAATTTAGAGACAATTCTATAACCAATGTTCCAGCGATGTGTAAATATTTCATTCAAAATTATCTGCTACCAGAAATTTAGCCAAATATCCCCAGTTTGCTAACTGTAGGTAGTAACTAAGTGATTGTAACCTATCCACGCTGCCCACTGGATGGGGGGGGGGCGGGTGCAGGACAAACATATAAATTGTGACACTAGCTCTCCACGTATGTCAGTTGCTTAATTTAGAACCTGTACCTGAGGTCGATCTCGAACCCATTGTTGATGTGACGACTTATATTGAATTTTGTAACTAGCTCATCAAGATTGTAACTTGCTTAGCTAAATGAATTGTGGAGTTCAGTCCCTGAGCCCATTATGTGCCTCTGTAACCCTTTCCACTACCGCCCACGGGATGGGTATGGGGTGCATAATAAATGAACTAAACTAACTCTGAGAGAGTTAAGCGTAATTAAAGGATGATAGAAAATCACTTACAATTAATGCATCAAGTTTAGAGACTTGTACACATTTTAGTGTAAGAAGCAAGGCAAATAGTTCTGTCTGATAGGTAGAGGCAACTGCACCTGCAGCTGCACCCGTGGGGCGGTGTAGGAAACCATCAGTGTATATGATTTGAGAGAGAGAATAATCTGTGGACAGAGCATCAATGTGGCGTAAGGTATTGGGCTTTGCCTCAAGACGAAGCATAATAAGGAGCCCGAATATCTGGGGAAAAAGTTACATTAAAATTGTCCACGTGATACATATAATCACGATTTAAACATTTCATTTGTACTAATTGAATATATATTATTAGGAAGTTTTGTTTATCTGGGTAAGTTGTCAGCTTATATGAACTAATAGCTAGCGTGGCTTGTATACTGGGTACATCCGGTCTCTTACCCTTGACCGTGGCGGTAACTTTATGGTCAGGAAGCCACAAATATTTACAATGGGGCTCAGTCAGTCAACGTGATTCCTTTGACATCACTCATTGTATTCTATATGTATTCTGTTCTCGTATTGACAATTTGAATGATATTAAGAACATTTTGAATATCGTCTGACATAGATGGTGCTATAGTTGATTGTTGTTCATGACCTGTCCAGTGGGTCGAGACTATAGTCTCATTATTAGCACCTCTCAAATTGGTGGAAAGAAATTCTTGCTGCAAGAATATGTGTTCTCAGAGCTAACTAGGGTAACTAAAATACATATTTCCTAAATAAATACTTTAATTACAAATATTTGAAAATATATGATATGTTTCCGAATTTTTGATGATACAGAACATATTGTGGTTTATAATTAAGTTCTTAATAGTGATCCTATCCGGCATCATAATTTACATACATATCGACTTCTATTTTTCAATTTCTTTCTTTATTATACACCCCATATACCACCCGTGGGCGGTGGTGTAAAGGATTACAGAGGCACATAATTGGTTCAGGAACTGAACCCTCTAGTTCGTTTAGCTAAGCAAATAACAATTTTTGACGCTAGTTACAAAATTATTAATGTTATATATACATGTACACATTCTCATACATACATGTACATATACATACGTATACATATAAACATACACATACATATTTAATCACACACACAAATACACACACCAATAATCTTTTGTGTCACAAGTGATTCAACAAGAGGCTCACAACAGTCACTATACAAGGCACTTTACATCTATGATGAGTCGCACTAGTTTACATCTATGATGGGTACTAGTCTTGCTGCACACCCACCCAACTGGGCGGCAGCTTTACAGTCATGTGTATGCATTACTTACAGTAAGCAAATTTGGATACTTCGCTAAGATTTCGGGCAGCACATCATTATGAATGAAGTACTTACACATTTCTTGGAAACCATTGATGGTGTTATCTCTAAATTCCGTGAATTTTTTCACGTTCCATTATATAATGACGCAAAGTATGCGAATAGTTCTGCTGACAGAGTTTACATTTAGTCAAATCTACAGCAGCAGATGTTACAAATTCCCAGAGGTATTTGTAGCCGAACCTAAACCTAGCAGTGGTAACATCTATAGAAGTCTGCTAACCTTATTGGATGACCCATAGACGTGCGGTTCTTCCTGCATAATAGAATGATGATAGATGGAGTAACTGGTGTGAATTTCACTTTACCTCAAGTCTCCGAAATTTAGTTGATGTTCCCGGAATATTACTGCCCTCAGGCTGCTCAAAAGCAGTCCAAGTTGGTAATCAATTCCTCTTTACGAGCAAAAGTCTTGGTCAACTTATTAGTTCCATCATGCATTCGGAGACCAATATGGGAAGGAATCCACAGGAGACAAACTCTGACTCCATCATTGATTATTTCATTATATCTGTGTCTAGCTTCAGAGATAAGCACGTCACAGTTATGCCTGTTGTGTATTCAAATGACTACTTTTTATGTTAATTTCTTTTTGTAAAAGATGATGATAAAGTTCAATAAATGTAAGTAAGTAATTATCAAAGGCACCAAGCCGGGAAGGCTATGTAGCACCATTAAATAAAGGTATTATTGAAACTTTATAGGAAAACGTTAAATTCTAAATATATCTCTATTCTATACTTGAAATATTGTATACTCTCCATCGTACTTCTGCACCTGCTGGCAAGTGGTGCGGTGCGATGTGCAGGTGGTGTTCATTACTAGGTGAGCTGGCAGGTGGTGTTCACTGCTGTTCACCTAGCAGTAATTAGGTACCCGGGAGCTGTTGTGGGGATGTATATCATGAGGCCCTGTATACAATGTTCACAACAGAACAATGTATAATCATTTCATGGTATACAACACATTGAGAAGGAATGAAGGTTAGATTCGAAAATTTAGTTTTAATACGCTTACACATTTATTGAGTCTTTCCTTCACCTTCATTCAAGCACAAGGGTATTACAGTAAGTTTCTCCATTATTATTTTTATTAATATTATTAGTTTTTTTGTTATTATTTGTATTATTGTTAACAGGAAGAATGAGGGAGGGGGGGATGGTTCACATGTCCACATTCCAATGCCCAATTCCCAGGGCTGGGTGTGCGAGGGTGTACAATAAACCAAGCACCTCCGGCGGCCGCTTGTCGAAGGCGGAAGTGTAGCCTAGGCCGTTTGTCATGATAATTAGTGATGGCTCTTATTTTGATTATGGGTCCGTAATCCAGTTAAGCCTAAATTCTTAATTTATATTACAATGCTGGTAAAATACACTTCTTGATGATGAGTATGGAGTACAAATGAACTCATTGTGGATCCTATGCTCACAGGATGAGTATAGGGTACACAATGAACTACCACTCACACGATGGGTATGGGTTGCACAAGAAAATATCGCACAGAGGATGAGTATGGAGAGCAAAGTAAACAAAGATTCACACGATGAGAAAGGGTTGCACAATGTTCTATGACTCACAAAATGAGTATGAGGTGCACAATAAACTACAGGTAACAGGATAAGTTTGGTTGCACAATAATTTACAGGTCACAGGATGGATATGGGGTGCACAAACAACTGGTAATAGGATGAGTATGGGTTGCACAATAAATTACAGGTAACAGGATGGGTATGGGTTGCACAAACTACTTGTAACAGGATGAGTATGGGATACACAATAAATTACCGCACAGAGGATGAGTATGGGGTGTGCAAACTACTGATAACAGGATGAGTATGGGTTGCACAATAAATTATAGGTCACAGGATGAGTATGGGTTGCACAAACTACTGGTAACAGGATGAGTATGGGTTCACGTAATGCGACTGTTCACCTAGCAGTAAGTAGGTACTCAGGAAATAGTCAGCTTGTTGCGGGGTTGCATTCTAGGCGGGGTCAGTAATTCGACCTTAAGGATGACCTTGATAAAATCCTATCGTGTATGAATATACTGTGGCTACCTGTTCCCCCCAAAATGAATTATTATAATTATAATATTATGGTTTATAATTAAGTTCTTAAGAGTGATTATGCGTCATAATTAACATACATCTATCTTTACCTCAACATTTTATAAGTTAATTCTGTCTGTATATGATGATGATATACAATTAAGGTAGCATTGCAACTTTATATGAAATTGTTAAGTCCAAAATATATCTTGATTCTTATACTTGAGATATTGTTACAATAAACGTTTGAAAACAAAGTTTATATCTGTATTTAAAATATAAAACATTTTGTGTTTATCAACGCATCTCTCTGAATTACAAATTTTTTCTAAATTGTGAAGCCTGTATTGCCCGCCTGGCAGGACACTGATGCATTGAAAGTTTTCATGTGTCCGGACACCGGCGATGGTGTGGTATTGGCTATTTATTTAACCATGTCTTGGCTTTCATTTAAGATATATTTTCTTTGAAATGTAGTCACATTATCGTCTACATCTTTGTTTATGCTGACATATAGACCTTTGATGTTACTTTGCACATATGCAAATGAATTACACAATTAATTCACTTGTTTGCAGGCCTTCACACCCCTGAGATAGCCATCACGTAACTGTAAAAAGGCATATATCTTCACTTTCACTTCAGTTATATTTATGCTAAAGTATTAACATGCAGCTTATATTTCTATCTTTATTATGACATAGAAAACTTCGTTTATTACAATATTTAGATTAAATTACATTGATCTTCGAAAGATCATAGATCCCATCGATAGGGAGAGCGTCGGCCAAGAAACCTAGTTTAAAATATGAATATCTTTCCTGTCTAATAAAATATAATCTCTGTGATGGGTTCACAAAAACTATTTTATCTCTGCATTTCTGATAACATATACAAATATAAGTTTTATTTGTGAATCTCTATTAATTAAGCAATATATCAGAGAGCGTATAGGGTTCGGTGTTCTATGAACGAAAAGGACATGGGTAGTTTAAGTAGCGAACGCATACAAGCGAATAACGATAGTATCTATATAACAAAATTATTGTCCTGTGGAGTTGATTTAACTTTCAGACACATTTTTTAAAATAAATATTAAATGTTTTGTGGCTATTTATGAAAGATATTATTACAAATACCCATTCTACTGGTTAATGTCATTAATTAAATTTGCGACAATTTGAGCAAAGAAGTGCGACGACTGGATTACTGTGTACAGGAGGCTGATATGACAGCAAACACTCTTCAGGCGACCATATATCTTGGATAAGTCGCTCCATAATTTTGTCGCTTGGACCGTCGACTTCCTATGGCGTCACTTGCTACATATTTACTTCGAATTTCGATATGAAATTACATTATTTCAGAGTGAAAATAGGTTTGATCGTGTTCTACGTGCAGCACCAACATTACAGTAAGTAAATATATCATATTTCTTCACTACTTACGTAATACTAGGAGGATTTGGGTACATTTGGGTAGATTTGGGTAGATTTGGGTAATTCTACGGACCCTCTCACATGTTAGTGCATTCAGGTGGCAAACCTCACGAGTGTCCAGAATGTGGGAAGAGATTCAGTCAGAGTGGATATATGAAGACTCACAGGATGGTGCATACGGATGAGAGACCTTTTCAATGTGCCGAGTGTGGCAAAAAATTTAGAGAACGTGGAACTATAATAAGGCATATGTTAGTGCATTCAGGTGACAAACCTCATGAGTGTCAAGAGTGTGGGAAGAGATTCAGTCGTCTTGGAAGTATGAAGAAGCACAAGATGATACATGCAGATAATAGACTAAACACTTTGAGTGTGAAAGATAATTAAGAGAATGTTGAAGGATAATGAGGCACATAATGGTATATTAACTTACCTTTAATCTAACAGTATGCTATCACAATGTCAGTTGGATGTTCTTCAGAGGTAATTATATTTTGTTTGAGAAATACGCTTCACCGTTAAAGGTAAAAATCTGAAGATATTTTATTATATTGTGCTTCTGTTTTTCTCCGTGGAAATTTATTTAAAATGTGATATACTTTATAGCAAAGTTATGGACATTTTTGTTGTAATATTATTTTGTATTGGAGCCGGTGAAGAAGACAGTCTGAGACATACTTAAGATGAAACCATTTGATTGGGTGAGAAATGTATGTTAATCAAGGAATTTTCTCATCAGATTTATATGCAAACTGATGTACATTTTTTATTTTTAGTTTAAGCCTTTTTTTGAGTTCTACTCTTGATTATAAATATTTCACCGAAAAGTTTCTTGAAGGTAGACAGGCATTTATAACTGTCAGTCAAGTTAATATGAAATTTAAATTTATATTACTCTAGAAATTTATATCACTCTAAATTTACCAGAGATTTATATTACTCTAGCCTAACTTTATCAGTTATGCTGTAATTGTCTGGGAATAATATTTTACCCGATTTACCTGAGGGCCACTAACCCTAGTGGCCTCGATGAGAACAGGAAGCCGGCGGCTTGTTGAAGGTCTCGCCCCCCCCCCCCACCCTCTCCATTTGCCTTGATGACCTTTTCCAGGTATGTTCTGAAATTCAGCACAGTTTTGGCAGTTATGGCTTTGGCGGGTAGGTAGTTCCATTGATCAATAACCCTGTGGGTGAAAAAACCTGATTCAAAGTTACATTAGCCTAATTGGCAATTATATTAGCGTGACTGTCAAGTTATATCAAAGAGATATTTATTTATGTTGTAGTGCTCGTGGGTACATCTATCAATGAAAGTTTCAGATCAGGATTAGCAGTTAGGAACAAGGTTTTTTGTACATGTGAACATGTTATGAACTCTCCCGAAAAAATGTATCTTCTTGTATATAAATGAATAAATAAATTCGTATGATAAATTTTAATGCTTGTAGGTGAGAACAGTTGTGAACGCCAGCTAGCGCACAAGTACATGAGCGCCCAAAATACTTTTACACAAAAGACATGTACTGACAGGCGTGTGGCTTCTGACTTTGTTTTTATTGAATAATTAATTAATTTATTTATTTATTTTATATATATATATATATATATATATATATATATATATATATATATATATATATATATAGGGGGGTACCACCTCTGGTGCAATTATAGGGACCCACAGCCTCAGAGAAGGGAACACAGAGCATTTAGGGAAAAACTTGCCATTTAACTCTGAATACATGAGGGTGTTCGCTTCTCCTACCACCCCCCTTTTTTATGGTGTACACTTTATTAAGCAAGGTTATACAGTTACATATCTGATTGTATACAATAAAATGAGCATTAAGAGGACACAAAAATAGTTCGCTTCCTAGAGGCTGTAGATTTCCTCGAACTCCTCCGACGTTGGGCAGGAACCGAGGATGCAGCGAGCATTCCCCCTCTGGATCGCAACACTGAGGCGCTGAAAGAGAAAACTTGCCGCTCTAGGGTCTCTTGTGGTGTCAATGAGCTTGGAACCAAGATCCTTTAGAAACCTTCTTGCACTCTCTCCCCATGGGCCTAGGGTCTCAGACCCTATTGGAACGAAGTTGTACCGATGATCTAATTGCCTATACTTGGCTGACTTGTCTCTTTCTCTGTGTGTCGCCGCGGCTCCTGCTGTGCCGGCAGAGAGGTTGATGTACGTGACTGCCAGGGTGGATACGCAAGTATAGTCCCATGCCAACTGTCTGCCACCCTTCCACGGACGCAGTGTGATTCCGTCTGGTCGGCCGGCAAAGCTAACAGAGTCACGGTTCAGAAGGTTGCGGGGCTCTCTCTCCGCTGGACACTGGGCAGAGGCAAGGCTTCTTTTAATGATATATATATATATATATATATATATATATATATATATATATATATATATATATATATATATATATATACAAGAAGGTACATTGGGATTGTGAGGATACATAGCATAGTAATTACATTCTTGTAAAGCCACTAGTACGCGCAGCTTTTCAGGCAGGTTGTTGTTGTTGTTGTTGTTGTTTAAGATTCGCTACTCAAAACAATAAGTTCCAGTAGCACGGGCTATGGTGAGCCCATGAAACGGGCAGGTCCTTATTCTAAGAAAATAACAGTTTCCGTGGTGTAGTGGTAAGACACTCGCCTGGCGTTCCGCGAGCGCTATGTCATGGGTTCGTATCCTGGCCGGGGAGGATTTACTGGGCGCAATTCCTTAACTGTAGCCTTTGTTTAACGCAACAGTAAAATGTGTACTTGGATGAAAAAACGATTCTTCGCGGCAGGGGATCGTATTCCAGGGACCTGCCCGAAACGCTACGCGTACTAGTGGCTGTCTAAGAATGTAACAACTCTTGTATATATCTAAAAAAAAAAAAAAAAAAATTAAGTAGGTAAATACTAGCAAAATTTATAAAAAATGATAACAGGTATATAGCAAGAAAAAAAAATAAAGATGAGAGAAATTTATAGGTATATTAAAGGACATAGGTAGCTCAGATTGATTCCATTAATATTACAAATTAGGCGCTTACCTATAATACTTATTATTATGTACACGTATAATTATTATATAATAAATGTAAAAGGAGTTTATCAAAAAATTGACTAAAGTCTTGTGTTTTGTAACCGATTATGTGCGTTTGTAATTAATCCTTTACCCCACTGCCCACGGGATGGGTATGAGGTGCATAATAAAGAAAGAAATAATCATTTTGTGCATTGAATGTTGTTTGTGGCCATTTGCGTGTGTTGTGTTTACGTTGGCGGTCCTTACCAAGCCCTGATTATGTCCATCACATCACTAAACTTTATTTATTAACTATATGCCTGTTAATTAAAAGATTTTAATTATTAATAGCATTTTATTGTCGATTTAATATTGAACACGTACACATAAGCGAAACGTCCAAAACTGGTTTTCCGAAATGGTAAAAATATTAGTGTGCGATTGTGTCAATGTAAGGAGTATCTTGTATCCCTGTGGGAGAGCTGTTTCCTTCAAAAAGTATAATCGTGTGGGATTATGTTTAAAGAAACAATTCCAAAGTACATTCTTTGATTGAAAAACATGTGGATAAATACAAGCGTTAGTTGTAAATGACCAGTTATAAAAAGAAATAAGAAGTAGGAAAATGCATGTTAGCACAAGAGAATGTGTAGAGTGTATATTTAGCATGTTTAGGGATTTAAACAGAGAGGCTGTGTGTTGTTTGAAGACAGTTTTATAGTTCTGATAGCAGATTTTTATTGGGTGTTGATGGGCTTGAGGTAATTTGCAGTGGATGAATGAATGAAATATTGCCGGAACAACCGTGGACATCTTCAAGAGGAACCTAGATTTATTCCTCCAAGGAGTGCCGGACCAACCGGGCTGTGGTGGGTATGTGGGCCTGCGGGCCGCTCCAAGCAACAGCCTAGTGGACAAAACTCTCACAAGTCAAGCCTGGCCTTGGGCTGGGCTTGGGGAGTAGAAGAACTCCCAGAACCCCATCAACCAGGTATCAACCCCATGCACAGATACCATATGTTAAGATACCATCCCTAATTTACAAAAAAAGCCTTTAGATTTTTAGCTCCAGACATTGTATTGCTCTACTACAACTGCTCGGACACTGTGTCTGACCCCCAGCTACAAAAATACCACCGCAAGAGGGTATTTTGGGTGCTACCAAAATAACGCCTCTGTACACATTCACTCCCCCTACGAAACATCTGTTGAGCAACTTCAAAAACATTTTCCTGAAGAAGGTGGAGTGAATCACAAAATGCTCAACTTATTGTTTTACCATCCTCCTTCCGTAGGTAAGTACAAACTTTTTGTATAAGTTTTTATAAATATATTACCGATATATGCTTTCTATTGGTATTGCTTATATATATTGCGGTTGTTATTGCCTATATTTGTCTTTCTATTTAGAGCATTTTATTGTGAATAATTTGATACCACAATGTAGCATAAAACTTCTGTTAGCAAACTGTATGTGTTTGTCGGGTGTGGCAATGAGTGTGCTCTAGCAGGTAACGCTTCGGCGACTTTAGGGATCATTGTGGATTATGCACCCCCATGTTGTCTAATTTATATGCATATGTCTGTGTATGGAATTTTATTGCAATCATAGTGATACAAAAAAGAACGATGTTGAACAAGTTTGGACTTGTTAAACCTGAAAAGAGTAGCAACATGTTCGCGCTGTCTGGTGTGCATGGCTATCAAACGACTTAGTTTTTTATTTGGTGCCGGCATCACGTTAGCTTTGGTGACATGTTACACATATGTTCCTCTAGAACATTTCATTGAGAACACATTGATACCAAAATGAAACACGTACATTGAAAATTACGGTCAATACATGAAAAGACTATAAACTATTCGGAAAGGGTGTAGTTGATGTGCAGTTGGGCATGCGGTAGTGGGTAACCCTTAGGCAACTTCCCATGGTCTTGCGGGTGGGGCGCGCCCATGTTTTGTACTTTATTTTCATATGTCTGTGTATGGAATTTTATTGCGATCACAGTGATACCCAAATTAACGACATAGAATTATTCTGGGGTTGACAAACCTGAAAAGAGCAAAAACATTTCATTGCTGTTTGGTGCTCACGGCTAACAATCACGTAGTTTCTTATTTGGTGCGGGTCTCACGTCGGCTTTGGTAAAATTTTATATACAGTATATATTCCTCTAGAGCATTCTCTTGTGAACAAATTGATACCAAATTTAAATACATACATGGAAAATTAAGGTGAGCAGACCGAAAAGAGTGTACACTTTTTAGTGTTGCCACGCAGTCACCCAAAATGCTCGGCGCACAAGGGAAAAGTTAAAGAGCTGTCTGCCGGGAGCGCGATAGTGTTATTAACTTCTCAGATGTGGCGTGGAAGACCAGGCCCCCCCAGTCAGACTGTGATGGAAAACTGGGCTCTGTAACCCCTGCTACAATGGTCCCAGACCAAGCAGCTCCTGATTCTCCCTGCTTGATGGGTTTCTGGGAGTAGTTCTGCGCCCCAAGCCCGGCCCGAGGCCAGGCTTGACTTGTGAGAGCTTGGTCCACCACGTCCCGACTACCCCTCTCTGCTCCCCCTCCCACCTCTGTAGCAGGGTTGGGCCCAAATCCCCCAGTGATGACCACCTCATCACATGGAGTGGCTCCATCTCTCATTGTAACAACTGTGCCTTTTACCCCCTTCCCTCCTATTGGGGGTGCTTGGCGTTGTCCCCTCTGCACTCACATTCACACGATTCCTTGCGGTTCTAGTACGTTCCATCTTTTGTTTGGTTCTTCTACATGGAGTAAGTATTTTGATCTTGTTGATTCAAGATCTAGATTCTAGAGTCATGTTGATTCTGCTCGTCCTGATAATTTATTCATCCATAAACACCAAGTGGATTTGGTGTATACCTTTGTCACTATTAACCCCACTTGTACTGGTACACATGTCATTGCAGCTCCTTCTCAGGAAGCAGCTACCCGCTTAGCCTTGATGTTCTGCATTGGAGAGACCTCTGTTCAGATCTCCAAAAAAGGCTTGGTTAAATGCCAGGATTGGCACAGTTATTCTCTCCCACCATGTAGCGACTGGTGATAGGGAGCTGAAAACTGCTACAAGGATATTAAACATATCCTTGAGGCCCAAGACCATTCTATCCTCCAGATTCATATGTTACTCGACCCCTCCCTCGTGGTTGTCATGACCAGTCTCGTTGCGTAATGAAGATCACTTATGATAGTAGGTCCCTTCTGTCTTCCATAATTCTTGCTGGTGCCAGATGCTCCGTTCAGGAGTACATCTGCTCTCCTCGCCTCTGCAATAAGTGCTGGAAATTTGGGCATGGTTCCCTCAAATGCACAAGTGCCGTGTCTCTATGCCCCCTGTGTGGATACTCAGGTCATTCTAAGACAGTGCTTCTCTTCCCAATCTCACTGCATCAATTGCAGTGATGCCCACCCTACCTTCTCCTGCACATGTGTTCACTACAAATTTGAGAAAGCCATCCTCAATTTGAAACATCATAATCATTTATCTTTTTCTGAGGCGAGATGCCAAGTACGCCATCTTCCATCTTTCTCTGGCGTGTCTATGCTCATGTGTTGCGTTCCACTTCTTGCCCTCTCCCTTTTTCTCAGTTTTGATTCATTTTTGAGTTTGAGTCCAAAACTAACCATTTCCAACTATTTTTATACTACAAACAACATAATTTGAATTGCCTTGCCACATATAATTATTAAATATTCAACTAGAAACCTCAACTTACCTTGTTGTTGTTGTTTGTCTTCTTGATTGATGCAACACATCTTGAAGTTAAAAATTCTTGACAATTTACGTAACCTATACTAACAGAACACTAAAATTAACACTTAAAATTACTGTACAGTTCCTTAGGCAAAGTTAGTTTTCACTGCCAGCTGCGGAAGCCTCACTTGTTGAAGGCGCTGGGCTTGCCTGTGATGCCTCACTTGTTGAAGGCGCTGGGCTTGCCTGTGATGCCTCACTTGTTGAAGGCGCTGGGCTTGCCTGTGACGCCTCACTTGTTGAAGGCGCTGGGCTTGCCTGTGACGCCTCACTTGTTGAAGGCGCTGGGCTTGCCTGTGACGCCTCACTTGTTGAAGGCGCTGGGCTTGCCTGTGACGCCTCACTTGTTGAAGGCGCTGGGCTTGCCTGTGAATCCTCACTTGTTGAAGGCGCTGGGCTTGCCTGTGACGCCTCACTTGTTGAAGGCGCTGGGCTTGCCTGTGACGCCTCACTTGTTGAAGGCGCTGGGCTTGCCTGTGACACCTCACTTGTTGAAGGCGCTGGGCTTGCCTGTGACCCTCACTTGTTGAAGGCGCTGGCTTGCCTGTGACGCCTCACTTGTTGAAGGCGCTGGGCTGGCCTGTGACGCCTCACTTGTTGAAGGCACTGGGTTGCCTGTGCGCCTCACTTGTTGAAGGCGCTGGGCTTGCCTGTGATGCCTCACTTGTTGAAGGCACTGGCTTGCCTGTGACGCCTCACTTGTTGAAGGCACTGGGCTTGCCTGTGATGCCTCACTTGTTGAAGGCGCTGGTTTGATTTTCATACCATATAAGAATCAAGTGTTGCTTGCCTTCTGTGTTCACTGGCCAGTTGTATGATCAGCTCTTTTGTTCGCCTCAGGTACTGATCATGTTTCCAACTTCTGGATGGGCACAATTGGATGAAAATTTATTAATCCGTCAACATAGGTCATGTGTACACTGTATTTTGTGGTCATTGGTGTTGGTTCTTCACTGCCTTCTTCATCCTCCATCTCTACGTCGACCTCACCAGTAATAGAATGGAGAATCTCGTCTTCACTCATCACACCATATCCTGGGTCATGGCATCGTTTTCAAGCCAATCAACCACATCCTGTCTAAGTTTTCACCGGCATTTCTAAACATTCCATGGATTTCATCTGTAAATCCTTCAAATCTATTTCTTCATCCTCCTCATTTCTGACCATAGATGTGAGGAGTTTTTTCCAGGAATTTTTCAATGTCGATTCCTTTACTTCACTCCACACCTTGGCCCAGTTATAGATGGCTTCCTTGATTGTATAGTTCTTCAAATTCTCAAGTTTTTTTTTAGCCCCTGTTATCCACACCAAGTTCAATATCTTCCGGAAGAGGCAAAACCACCAAACTTCGTTTAGCATCTTTTTGGTGTACAACCTCTTCGTGGCACAGATAACTCCCTGATCCATAGGCTGGATGAGAGAGGTTGTGTTAGGAGGAAGTGCCATACATGTTATCTTGCCATCATGTGTGGTTAACGTGTCAATTTTGGGGTGGGCAGGCGCATTATCAAGCAGCAGCAAAGCCCGAACTTCGCTTGGCCTTACTTTGAGTTTCTTAACTTGATAGGCACGAACTTCCCTGCAGAACACGTCATGAAACCAGGAAAGAAAGATCTGTGTAAACCATGCATTTTGTGAGTTATAATATTTGACTGGCAGTCTGTCCATGCAATGTTGCAAGGCTCTTGATTTCTTTGATTTGCCAACAATTGCACACGTGATTCTGTTTGTGCCATCGGCTATCGCACACATCATGGCCGATAGCCTGTCCTTGTTGACCTTATGGCCTGGCACACAACCTTCACTCCTCATTGCTAGAGTTTTTTCTGGTAAACTCCTCCAATACAGCCCAGTTTCACCAGCATTATAAATTTGATAAGATATAAATTATTTGCCAAAATGTATGCTCTTATTTTCTCTTTAAATGGTTCTACACTGCTTTCATCTGCACTCAATTTTTCACCGACAATTTTCCTCTTCGCAATATTGTGCCTACCCTTGAACCTTGCAACCACCCTTCACTCGCTTTGAAATCCTTTATTCCAAGGCTTGCTGCAAATCTGCTTGCATCATTTTGTATTTCTGGGAAGTGAATTGTCACGCCAGCTGTGCGGTGCTGAGCAAACCCTTGTACGCGGCCTCATCCAACTGTACATGCGTCGAAGTTTTCATAGTCTTTCTACCACACCCTCTGCTAGTGCTTGCACCTTCACTTTCACAGGTTGAAATGTATTTCATAATTTTCTCTTTTTGTTTCCTAATAACAGAAACAGTACTAGTGCCTATATTAAATTCCTTGGCAACACTTGAGGTGACCGGCCATTTTCACAAAGTTGTAAAACACGTAGCTTGTCCTTAATTGTTAGGACAACCTTCTTCCTCTTAACACCTCCAGAACGATTCATGCTGCTACCAGACATAGTGTTGGCCAAAAATGTTCAAAGTTACTATGAAAATAAAAAAATTATTTAAAAAATATTTCACTAATGGTACGGCACTGTGGTGTAACACAAGGTAGAGAGCACATGTCTTGACCAGTCATGGACGGGTCCAATCGGGGCAGGAGGAGGCAAGTTACGTAGGCCGCCAGCAGGAAAAAACAAAAATATTTTTGAAGGAACTTCAGCCTGTGCAAATTGGTTTTAGGAAACTTGTATGGTATTTTTTTATTATAATAATTACTAGTATTTCTTTTGATTTTGGCTATGTTGAATTGTTCTAAAATTGATGGTATTCCTGTACTGTAGTGTATAGGCCGCTCCCATCCCCCTTATCCCCCCCCCCAGGGTCCCTCCCACGCTCCCCCCTCTCCCGACACGACCCACCCACCCCACCCCTCCTCCACCATGCGTCTGGAGCCACAGCCAGACGGGATTAATACAGTACGCGGCCCCCCCATGCTTTCATATCCGGACATTCAATGATTATCCTGCTGACTGTCCGGATAGTGTAATATCGGCAACAAATTAACCGGCTCCGATTTTTATCCGGCAAATCATCTTTTATCCGGCTCCCATGGCCATTTAGCCGGATATTGAGATAACTTTATCCGGTCACGATTTTTGGCCGTATAAGAGCGTTTTCCGGATGTTTGAATCCTGGATAATCGCATGGTTACAGCATTTCCAGGCCTTGAACCCAGACACCTCCACCACCACCTCACCTGCTCTTTTAAATTCTGGTCCAGAGGGTCTTCCTCCTGGTTATCTGTCTGGTGTCTCCTTCCATTCTTCCCAGTCTTCCATGTCTCTTGTGCCCTCTTTTTCCTTCTTGCACCATCCTTCTCAGCCCTCCCCTCTGTCTTTTGGCCCTCCACATCACCTGTCCATCCAGGTCGTTGTCCATCCTCCCAGCAATCTTCATGTTGACTGCTCTTGTTCCCTTCTCCTGTTGAGACTGTAGAGACTGTCGCCCAGTTACGTTGCTGCTGGCACACCCTGTCCGCTGTCAGAAACGTAAGCCTGGCTCTTTTTCTTCTTCCTCCCCGCGGTAAGAAGGCATCAATCTCTTCCTCACCGTCTGACCCGACTCTGTCCCTGCATCCCCTCCCATTTTGGTGGTAAGTCCCCCTGTCCCGAATATGGATTACTTGGCCCTCGATTCTCCGTCTCTCTCGATGCTGCCCTTGATGAGGTGCGCTCCCTGTTCTGTCCCTTCTCCCCCTGATTGTCTTGACTGCCCCTCTCCGATGCCTCCTGCTCCGGACTCTGTCAGTCCACCTCTGGTCCATCCTACCACTCCTTGATTCCATTGTTTTGCTAGATTTACCTGTTCTTGCTAGATTTACCAATGCCCCATAACCATGATTTCACTGATCCTGATCTTACTTAGTATACTGTGTTTTAGTTTGCCTTTGTTTGACCCTTGTTCTCTATTTCTGTTCTCTCTAATTTTTGGCAATGTTTATTCTTGAATGGATGTTCGTGTATTTTAGGTCAACTTCTACAA
>WNGS01123107.1:20850-32845 GCA_020271785.1 Procambarus virginalis
CAATTACACAATGAACTGTATTTCATTTTAGTTACATAAAATATATCTTACCAGAATGTACTTGAAATATTACCGACACTTCAACAACTTCGGAAATACCAGAGCCCTGCATTTAACGATCTGGGTACAGCCCCATATAGGTCTTTAAATCAAATGGACACTATTTATATATAACATGTATATATAGTTAATAACAGCAAAAGGAATGTTGGGAGAAGCCATTTTGGTGAGGGAGGTGGCATCATCTGCATGACTTGTCATGCTGTGTAAGGGAGGACACTATGCTCTTTGGGCACTATACCAGCTTAGTTGATCAGTTATAATGAACAAAAATGTAGAGACTTATATATAATGTGTGTATATAGTGTAATAACACCACAAACAGTATATACTTGAAGAAGGAATGTTAGTGCATCTGGCCTTGAACCAGTGAGGCAGGGAGGGAGGGAGCATCAGTTGTGTGTGGCAACATTTTACTGTCTGCCGTCACCATACAAGATTAGTGATTTGCTATGGTGAACACAAATGTAGATACAGTGGTACCTTGGTTTAAGAGTTTAATCTGTTCCTGGAGACAGCCCGTATTCCGAAAACTCATAATCCGAAGCTAATTCCCCATAAGAAATATGGGAAATGAATTAATCCATTCCTGACTACCCAAATCCTCACTTCAAACTAAATTTTATACCTAATCATCTAAATAAACCTACAAAACTATGTTCAAGTTATTACTTACCTTGCTGATGACTGCTGTTGGCGTATGGAAGATGGTGAGGAGGAGGGAGGAGAAGAGGTGTTATTGTTTGGAAGGGGAGTCCCCTTCCATTATAACATCAGGCAGTGAGGACTTCACTGGTGTGCACACTCTGGCACGTTATGTCTGCATACCACTAAGACTTGCTTGTCTTACAAAGAATCTATCTAAAGACACTTGTTTTTCCCTATATTTTAACACTTGTCTGTAGTAAGACATTACATTGTCATTTAAAAGGTTAAGCAACGGCCTGCTACAGCTTTATCTGGGCGAGTTTTTCAACAAAACTTTGCAATTCTTCCCATACTTCACACATTTTCTTAACACTTTAGCGATAACACGGTGCTTGAGAGCGTTACCACTTTGTGTGTTCCACCACCTGCCTCCCCTGACACCTTCCACCACTGCCTCTCCTGACACCTTCCACCACCTGCCTCCCCTGACACCTTCCAACACCTGCCTCCCCTGACACCTCCACAACCTGCCTCCCCTGACACCTTCCACCACCTGCCTCCCTGACACCTTCCACAACCTGCCTCCCCTGACACCTTCCACACCTGCCTCCCCTGACACCTTCCACCACCTGCCTTCCTGACACCTTCCACACCTGCCTCCCCTGACACCTTCCACCACCTGCCTCCCCTGACACCTTCCACCACCTGCCTCCCTGACACCTTCCACCACCTGCCTCCCCTGACACCTTCCACCACCTGCCTCCCCTGACACCTTCCACACCTGCCTCCCCTGACACCTTCCACCACCTGCCTCCCCTGACACCTTCACCACCTGCCTCCCTGACACCTTCCACCACCTGCCTCCCTGACACCTTCCACCACCTGCCTCCCCTGACACCTTCCACAACCTGCCTCCCCTGACACCTTCCACCACCTGCTCCCTGACACCTTCCACCACCACTCCCTGACACCTTCCACCAATGACCCCACCACCTCCACCGACACCACATGACCTCCCCTGACACACCTGCCTCCACTGACACCACCTGCCTCCCCTGACACCACCTGAAATGATGCCAGCCACCTCACCAAGGCCTAACGTTCATACGACCTGTGCTTGTTTTATTGGCCTACTCAAAATTTAATCTAAATAGACTTCAAATAATATTGTTTGTTGTTATAACTAATAAAATATTGTCTGTTTTGAAGTTTTATTCATTTTATACAGTACTGTACTGTATTAATACCTAATGTATTACTGTACAGTACGTAGGCTGTTAATGGGAGGGAGGGAGGGATCCAGGAAACAACCCCCCCTCCCACCCCCACCCCCCCAATGGCTCATGGAGCGACCGGCCGGCCACACAATGCCAGCTGTTATCTACACGCCAATTGTATTAAAAATTCCGTGAAAAGGAAATGTGTTCAAACTGTTTAAAATATTTACTGTATATATCACAATTTTCACCATTATTATTGCTTCAATATGACATTTTTCTAATAAAAAGGCTATTTTCAGTCTAGATAATGCGATAAATATCATTAAATTGACTCGTAGCATCTGACGACGAGAGGAGAGTGAGGTAGTGGCTGGTCTGTGGTGGTCAGAAGCAGCAGGAAGGAGAGGAGAGGGGGTGCTGGAGGGGGAGCATAGAGGCGCCAGTCACGTGTTGCCTCTACTGACACCACTTGCCTCCTGACAACAACAACTCTCACCAATGTGCCCCTGACACCATTTTATCACCATTTCAGCTGGTTGTCAGCTGCCTGGCTGACAACCTGCCTCCCTTGAGAATACGTAACTTACACAACCTGCCCCGTAACAAAAAACCCTAACTACTGACACCACTTGCCTCCTCACAACAACTCTCTCACCAATGCCCCCCCTGACACCATTTTATTACCATTTCTCCCTAGAAACAATGGGTAAAGATAATAAAACACTATATAACTGTTTACACTCTGGCGAATCATAGTTGATGACAGCCAGCTCCGACGCTCGGCCTCGGTGACCGCTTAGACGAACATTCCTCGCTTAACCCTTAAACTGCGCAACGCGCCTGCAGGCTCACGTCTGGTTTGCGCAACGCGCCTCTGGGTATTTGCATTTTTCACGTTCCATTCAAAACTCCCGCGGCTACATGGGGTTCACATCAGCTTCCTCAGGGCTCTTGTAAACAGACGCCATCTTTAAAAAAATCGTGGTCCACATTCCCGGGTGTGGGAGCCTCAGTAGTGATTGAGCAACCAAGGCTGGCGCTCGCAGCATGAGCGCACAGCACTGCTGTTCAGCGTGTGATCACAGCATCACCTAATAATGTCAATATATATATATAACTTGTATTATTTACCTATGATAGTGTTATAGAAGAGCCTGAGTGTGATAATGACTGGGTACAATGTTCAAACATCAGTGATTCAATGCTGTTCACCATGTTCACAGCACTATCCACAGCACCACAGCATTATTTCGTCCATCTAGGAATCTTCAAATGATTTCTTAGGTTCCTTTTCAAAATAAACATGTGGTCAATTATTCATTTACAGGAATTAGTGACCAGGATTGTGGTTATAATTAGCGTTGTGCGTAGTATTGTGGAAGGAGGAATTTTGGTGAGGGAGGGAGGGCGAGAATTGAGGTAGCCTCATTGTGTGTGTGTGTGGCAGCCACTCTTGTTTTGCTCACCATACTAGCTTAGTGGTTTGCTATGGGCAAAACATATGTACATGGGTATATATAGTGTGTGTATATAGTGTAAGAACAGCAACAGGAGAATGTTGAGAGGAGCTATTTTGGTGAGGGAGGTGACGTAATCGTAGCGTACCCTGCTGTGTGATTTTTCATGCAGGGTATGGTGGCCACTGTACTGATTGGACACAATACCGGCTTACTTGCATAGTTCTGGTAAATAAAACATGTAGATAGGTATAAAGAACATGTGTAATAAGAACTATAACAGTATGGTGGGAGGAGCAATGTTGGCGAGTAAGTTGTTGGAGTGAGGGAGACTGGCTGGGTGTGGCTGCTCTCACTCGAGGTGTTCTGAATGTGTTCATGGCCAAATGCTCCCATTGGCCCATACGAGGCAGCTGTTATTGGCATATACGAGGCAGCTGCTATTGGCCCATACGAGGCAGCTGCTATTGGCCCATACGAGGCAGCTGCTATTGGCCCATATGAGGCAGCTCCTATTGTCCCATACGAGGCAGCTGCTATTGGCATATACGAGGCAGCTGCTATTGGCCCATACGAGGCAGCTGTTGTTGGCCCATATGAGGCAGCTGCTATTGGCCCATACGAGGCAGCTGTTTTTGGCCCATACGAAGCAGCTGCTACACGATGTTCTGAATGTGTTGATGGTGAATGTATATAGTGTGACAGTGTATAGTGTGTAAATAGATTGTATATATACATAAATTAGCATGATACATAGTAAATGTGTGCTGCATATGTGTACACAAGTGTCATGCACGTAACACAGTGTCTTTGGACAGTACGGATGATTTACTGCCATAATATAGTGTACGTGTTCACTATACATAGGATTAGCATGTAAAAACAAATAAAATGTATTTGGAACTGTGCGAAAATAATGAACGAAAATATATTCGCGGCAACTCGCGCACCCCGCCCCGGGCGCCCTACTGGCCCCGGGAGCGTATGTCACGGGCGAACAGGGAATGATGACGTCACGCCCCAACTTACGGACCCCATAGCAGCCAAAGTAAGTACAATTTCGATCGAACATTTGCATGTTCCACTGAACATTTGGTACCGAATTCAATTTGTTCGGCTCTTCCGGGAATTCGATAGAGCGGGGTTCGTTAGTCTGAGGAAGCACTGTACATACACACACACACACACCGAAACTGAGAGGATTGAGCTACGAGGAAAGGCTAAAGGAGTTGAACCTCACATTCCTGGAAAGCAGAAGAGTAAGGGGAGACATGATAACCACCTACAAAATTCTTAGGGGAATTGACAGGGTGGACAAAGACAAACTCTTCAGCACGGGTGGGACACGAACAAGGGGACACAGGTGGAAACTTAGTACCCAGATGAGCCACAGAGACGTTAGAAAGAATTTTTTCAGTGTCAGAGTAGTTAATAAATGGAATGCACTAGGAAGTGATGTGGTGGAGGCTGACTCCATACACAGTTTCAAATGTAGATATGATAGAGCCCAGTAGGCTCAGGAATCTGTACACCAGTTGATTGACAGTTGAGAGGCGGGACCAAAGAGCCAAAGTTCAACCCCCGCAAGCACAATTAGGTGAGTACAATTAGGTGAGTACACACACACACACACACACACACACACACACACACACACACACACACTGGAAAATATTGGAGGGGTGACAGGTAAGCTTCTAACATGGATGAAAATTTTCTGACTGATAGAAAAATGAGGGCAGTGATCAGAGGCAATGTATTGGACTGGAGAAATGTCACAAGCGGAGTACCACAGGGTTCAGTTCTTGCACCAGTGATGTTTATTGTCTACATAAATGATCTACCAGTTGGTATACAAAATTATATGAACATGTTTGCTGATGATGCTAAGATAATAGGAAGGATAAGAAACTTAGATGATTGTCATGCCCTTCAAGATGACCTGGACAAAATAAGTATATGGAGCACCACTTGGCAAATGGAATTTAATGTTAATAAATGCCATGTTATGGAATGTGGAATAGGAGAACACAGACCCCACACAACCTATATATTATGTGAGAAATCTTTAAAGAATTCTGATAAAGAAAGATATCTAGGGGTGGTTCTAGATAGAAAACTATCACCGAGGACCACAAAGAATATTGTGCGAGGAGCCTATGCCACACTTTCTAACTTCAGAATTGCTTTTAAATACATGGCTGGCGATATACTACAGAAATTGTTCACGACTTTTGTTAGGCCAAAGCTAGAATATGCAGTGGTTGTGTGGTGCCCATATCTTAAGAAGCACATCAACAAACTGGAAAAGGTGCAAAGACATGCTACTACGTGGCTCCCAGAACTGAAGGGCAAGAGCTACGAGGAGAGGTTAGAGGCATTAAATATGCCAAAACTAGAAGACAGAAGAAAAAGAGGTGATATGATCACTACATACAAAATAGTAACAGAAATTGATAAAATCGATAGGGAAGATTTCCTGAGACCTGGAACTTTAAGAACAAGAGGGCATAGATTTAAATTTAAAATAGCTAAACACAGATGCCGAAGAAATATAAGAAAATTCACTTTCGCAAACAGAGTGGTAGACAGTTGGAACAAGTTAGGGGAGAAGGTGGTGGAGGCCACGACCGCCAGTAGTTTCAAAGCGTTATATGACAAAGAGTGCGGGGAAGAGGGGACACCACGAGCGTAGCTCTCATCCTGTAACTACACTTAGGTAATTACACTAAGGTAATTACACACACACACACACACACACACACCCCACCACCACCACTTGGGGACGAGACCCGTCGGTTATTGTGTAAGTTCGTAAACGAGAAATGGAGGAAAATGGAGAGAATTTTTTTTAAATTTAACAAAAAATTCTGAGGGAAAAAATTGACAGATTCATAGCATAAATGCAACAAATGAAATAAAGTTCATTGTATAATTGCGTTCACTCAGCCCCACCCTTCCCTCCCTCTCTGCTTCTATCTCTCACTGCCTCTCCCCCCTCACTGCCTCTTCCCCTCACTGCCTCTTCCCCTCACTGCCTCTCCCCCTCACTGCCTCACTGCCTCTCCCCCCCTCAATGCCTCACTGCCTCTCCCCCCTCAATGCCTCTCCCCCTCAATGCCTCACTGCCTCTCCCCCTCAATGCCTCACTGCCTCTCCCACTCAATGCCTCACTGCCTCTTCCCCTCAATGCCTCCAATCCCTCCCTCACTACCTTCCTCATAACATGAGAACAGCAGGCTATGGAGGAGGGGCAGCTACTAACGGGGTCGGGAACTACTAACGGGGTGGAGGGTGTGTAGAGGCGGACATGTCTGTCAGCGCCTGCTCACAGATGCCAACTGTGCATAATTCATAAATAAAACTATATTTGTTTAATTAATAAATAGGAAATCATATAACATGTTAATGATTAATAATGTATATTAATATATGAAAACTAACATTTTGGCAAAAATATTTTACAATTAAAATTAAAATTTGTAATACTGTACTGTACAATATGGGCGATAAGTTTGGCAACCATCGCCTGGTCAGCAAATCCTTCCTTACTGCCTCCCTCACCACTCCACCAACAGAGAGGGGGGAGAATTAGTGAGAGGAGAAATAGTGGGAGATGGGAGAATTAGTGAGAAAGGGAGGGGGAGGGGAAGGTAGGGAGAGATGCTAGGAGGGAGAATGGGAGAATTAGGGAGGGAGGGAAAGGCAGACAGGCAGCCAGCCTGCCTGCTAGCCTGCCTGCTAGCCTGCCTGCCTGCCTGCCTGCCTGCCTGCCAGCCTGCCTGCCTGCCAGCCAGCCAGCCAGCCAGCCTGCCTGCCTGCCTGCCTGCCTGCCTGCCTGCCTGCCAGCCAGCCAGCCAGCCTGCCTACCTGCTAGCCAGCCAGCCAGCCAGCCAGCCAGCCAGCCAGCCAGCCAGCCAGCCAGTCTCTGCCTGCCTGCCTGCCTGTGCCAATCCCTGCCAGCCTGCCTTTCCCTCCCTCCCTAATTCTCCCATCCCCCCCCTCACTACTTCCTTCCTGCCTACCTCCCCCTCCCTTTCTCACTAATTCTCCCTCTCTCTCTAATTCTCCCCCTCTCTCATACTGCCTTCCATCTAAGCTTCCCCATCCACCCACCAGTCAGCAATCACTGACGCAATGCGTAAATTTGGAGCCGACATGGTGCACAGATGTTTCTTGATTGTGCAGATATGTAAAACAAAATTACAGGGACTCTCCAGCCTCGTGACAAATCAAAATAATAGGAATAATAGGCCATGAATCTGTGAAATCACAGGGTAGAAGGCGGCAAACTGGACTATCTCCCACCCATCACCAGGGCCGGCGCGACGCTTGGCGGACCGCTTCCTACCCGAACTTTGTTCGTGTAGCATGACTCCCCAACCCCAATCGAGAAACTGGAAGTTTCGGATAACTAAAGTTCGGACACCAAGTGGTGCTCCCGACTTACAGTGCTAATCCGTTCCCAGAGACGGATCGTAAGTCAAAATATCGTAAGTTGAAGCCATTTTTCCTATAAGAAATAAAGGGATTTGAATTAGTCTGTTCCCCACCCTCCAAAATATTAACATACAAATACATTTTATACTGAATACAATGTTTTTTCTAGCTACAATACAGTGCCTAGGTTTATCTTACCTTTATGGAGGGCTCTTGATGGCATATGGAAGATGGTGATGAGGGGGGAGGAGTAGAGTTGTTACTGTTTGGAAGGGGATCCCCCTTCCAATATAACATCAGGCAGTGATGTTTTCTCTGGGGTACTCTCTCCTACATTTTGCCTAAATACCACTAGGACCTGGTTGTGGTTCAGTGCTTGTTTGTCTCGCTACAAATTTGTCGAGAGACATTTGTTTTTCCCTTCATTTTAACATTTGTCTGTAATAATGCATCACTTTAGCACCCATAATGTCCTTTTTCTTAGCCAGTATGGTGGATATCGTTGACTGAGATTTGTTGTACTGCCTAGCCAGTCCAACAACCCGCACACCATCTTCATATTTACGAATGATCTCTTGTTTCTGCTCTATGGTCATCCTTACATGGGATCTCATATGTTAAGCCTTACCACTGACTTTCCTGGGACTCATGGCATGATATATAATAATTACTTTAATGTTCAAAATGCAAAAAATCACCACAAAAGCGAAGTTTCTTATAGGCGCGATCGTCACTAAGCGGGCAGCTGTAGTAAACTGAGGCAAGTCGACCGCGTGACCGGGAACCATGCGCTCGGTTGACCCAAACGTGTACCAACAAATATCGTAAGTCGACGACACCATCGGATGTGGAGTCTCATTTTTCGATTAAATTTACATCGTAACTCGAAATTATCGTAAGCAGGGGCATTCGTAAGTCGAGGTGCCACTGTATATTATATTACACACACACACACACATATATATATATGCGAACAAGCCTGAATGGTCCCCAGGACTATATGCGAATGAAAACTCGCACCCCAGAAGTGACTCGAACCCATACTCCCAGGAGCAACGCAACTGGTATGTACAGGAACGCCTTAACCCTTCAACTGCGCATCGCATCATATGATGCGTTGACCGACTTGCAGAAAATTGCGCATCGCATCATATGATGCGTTGGAGTACTACGCAAGATTTAAACGGCCCGCGGATACACGGGGTTCACCACACCTTCATCAGGGCTCTTGTAAACAGATGCCATTTTTAAAAAAAATCGTGGGCCAAACTCCCGGGTGTTAGGGGCCTCAGTATCGCGTAAGCTACCAAGCCTGACGCACGCAGCATGAGCTCACAGCACTGCTGTTCAGCTTGTGACCACAGCATCGCCTAAAAATGCCATAATATACTTGTTCATGCTATTATGTAGCGATAATATTATTACAGAAGACCCCTGACTGTGAAAAAACTGACCATGGGTCTGATAATAAGAGGATTGTGATGATATTTAGCGCTGTGCTCCATGGAGGGAGGAGTAATGCTGTGGGAGGGAGGGTGGTGGCGTTGTTATCTGACTGTGTGTGGCCACCTTTTATTGACTGCACTCACCATACCAGCTTAGTGGTTCGTTATGGTGAACACAAATTTAGATACTTATATATAACGTGTGTATAGAGAGTATAAACAGCAAGAGTAGGAGGTTGGGAGCCGCCATTTTGGTGAGAGGAGCGTCGTCTGCAGGAATTATCGTGTTGTTTACTGGTTATCACGTCTTTGGGCACCATACCAGTTTACTTGTACAAGTTTGGTGAATAAAACCGGTAGATATTTATATATAATGTGTGTGTATATAGCGTAATAACACCACAAGCAGTATTGTTGGAGGAGAAATATTAGTGCATGTGGCCTTGAGGGCGGCAGCCATCAGCTGACTGTGAGGTCCATCAGTGGCAGTGGCAGCCAGTGGCGGGCTGCCACTGCCACTCAGCATACCAACTTAGTGGTTCGTTATGGTGAACACGAATGTAGATACTTATATATAGCGTCTGTATATAGTGAATAAAAGCAAAAACAGTATTGTGGGAGGAGAATGTGGGCGAGTCAGATGACTTGAGGGAGGGCGTGAGTGGCTGGCTGGTACACGGCGGTCACTCCTCGTTACTTTTTGACTCATAATAGCAACTTAGTGGTTCGTTATGGTGAACAAAACATGCAGATACTTATATATAACCTGTGTATATAGTGTAACAACCGACAAAGTATTTGTTCACTGTTTGATGAACATAATTGAATCAACAATAAGCACACCAAATTTTTGAGTACAGCGATGATTCACCCATTTCATTATATAAATATATCACACTACACACTATTGAATAATATTACAGCAAAAAAACTATGAAAAATCAATCAGAGACATTGAAATAATTAGGCAATTATCTCTTTGTGGCAACTCCGGCCTGACAGCTGGCGATCAACAGACCGCCTGGGACGCATGCTGAGTGAGCGCCTGTTTTGTGCCAGACTTCCCTGCCCTATACTGGCCAATATATTCAACTTACGATTTTTTTATTATTTTTCCCGTGATCAGTGAACAAAAATTAACAGGTTAGGAAGAAAAAATAATTTTTTTTTTTTTTTTTGTATGCGCCTGTGGGTGTCAAATGGTATATAGCTATGCGCCATTTAAGGGTTAAACCACTTGACCATCATATCGTGTAGATATGTATCATAGATCTTGTATCATAGACCATCGCAACTTGTACACCAAGTTGCGTTGCTCCTGGGAGTATGGGTTCGAGTCACTTCTGGGGTGTGAGTTTTCATTCACATATTATATATATATATATATATATATATATATATATATATATATATATATATATGTCGTACCTAGTAGCCAGAACGCACTTGTCAGTCTACTATGCAAGGCCCGATTTGCCTAATAGGCCAAGTTTTCATGAATCATTTGTTTTTCGACAACCTAACCTACCTAACCTAACCTAACCTAACATTTTCGGCTACCTAATCTAACCTAACCTATAAAGATAGGTTAGGTTAGGTTAGGTAGGGTTGGTTAGGTTCGGTCATATATCTACGTTAATTTTAACTCCAATGAAAAAAATTGACCTCATACATAATGAAATGGGTAGCTTAATCATTTCATAAGAAAAAAATTAGAGAAAATATATTAATTCAGAAAAACTTGGCTTATTAGGCAAATTGGGCATTGCATAGTAGGCCAAAAAGTGAGTTCTGGCTACTAGGTACGACATATATATATATATATATATATATATATATATATATATATATATATATATATATATATAACTGTGATTTGATAAAATGCTATGCCCAAGATAACCATCCAGGTGCCGGCGGGGAAGTGGTTCAAATAGCTCAGGCTATCACTTCCTTATGTCCGGTCGTTCTGGCTACTAGGTACGACATATATATATATAATATTATATATATATATATATATATATATATATATATATATATATATATATATATATATACAGTACAACCTCGATTCAACATACTATATGGGACCCACCCCAGTTCGTTGGAGCGTTGGATTCGTTGCAAGAGGTGACCTTCAGGAGCGTTTGTGTCAGTGTCTTTTTTTCTTGTACACAATAAAAATGCATTATCATATTACATACTGTACCTATATATTACTTCTCTACTAAAAAATACTGTAATTCATAAATTTACCTTATTGTTGAAGTTATGTCCATCTTGAAGTTTCATGAAGTTGTGAATGCTCTGCAGTAAATACGTACTGCAGTGCATTATGCCGTTAGCACTGTGTTGATTAAAGTAGTTCTGCTGTATGTTGAGTACTACAATACAGTTTTATGAAAACTATTGTACACAAAAATTACTGCAACTTTAATTTTAAACTGAGTACACACTTAAATTTAACACTTGTTCTAACTGTTCATGCTGCACACGATGTTTTTAATGTTTGCATCAGCTTTGCTGGTGCTCGCTGCTGCTGTGAGTTCGCTGCTTCCGAGCTGGTGCTGGCTGCTGTTGTACCAGTGCTGGGTACAACTGTGCTTGTGCTGGGTACGGCTGTTGTACCAGTGTCTGGGTACACTGTGCTCGTGCTGGGTACGGCGTTTCGTGCTGGGTACGGCTGTTTCTCGGTGCTGGGTACGGCTGGTTCTCGTGCTGG
>WNGS01123110.1:0-11889 GCA_020271785.1 Procambarus virginalis
ATAAAGTGTAACTGCAGAAGGCCAATTGGCCCATACGAGGCAGCTCCTATTTGTAACCACCCGATCTCATTCATATACATGGCTAACCTACGCTTGAAACAATCAAGGGATTCTACTTCTATTATGTTATGCAGTAATTGGTTCCACAAATCAACAACCCTGTATCAAACCAGTATTTACCAGGTATTTTATAAATCTAAATTATCCAATTTTAACCCATTGTTTTGTGTTATGTTTGTGTTGATACTTTTAATGCCCTATTAATATCCCTTTATGCCCATTCATCCACTATACACCTCTTATCATGTCAATCCTAATTCTTCGCCTTCCTAGAGAATGTAATTTAAGCTTGTCAATTTTCTTCATATGACAGGTTTCTAATTTGGGTGATAACTTTGTCATCCTACACTGGATGCGTTCTAGTGAATTTGTCCATTCTACAGTACGGCGACCAAAACTGAACTGCATAATCTAAAGAGACCTAACAGAGCAAGATATCGCTGAAGAACAACACCAGGTGTCTGTTACTAACGCTTCGGTTATAATCCTGTGTCATATTTGCCTATTACGAACATTTATGCATCGATTTTTGTGGTTTTAAGGTCTTACCAATCATAACCAGATCCCTTTGCAATCTGACTTTGCAATCCCAACACCATCTAGCTCATATCTTGTAACTATCATGAACAAATCCACAAGAGCCTTGATGAGGGTTCGAACCTACCCACGGGATGTTCCCAGACACGCCCTGTCAACTGTATCACGACAGTTGAGCGCTGAAGTGCTACTGCCTCACGAGGGCCTGAAGCCCAATGGGGTTTCACACATTACACCATGCATTCGGGCTCTGTCAACAGGTGTTCTACCTCTACGCCCTTACTTCATACACACAAATCACAAGAGCCAGGGTGCATGGGGAATTGTGGTGAAACACTACTGGGCTTTGGAGAAGCTTCGGGATCCCGTGAGGGCAGTAGCACTCAGGTAGCAATTCTTTGGCCATGTTGTGGCACAGTTGACTAGGGCGCATCTGGGAACATCTGTGCATAGGTTCGAACTCTCATCAAGGCGCTTGTGGAATGTTCATTTGATATATCACGCTATGGTGATTTGTGTATTGTAACTATCATCTAGCAACTTCTTGGGGTAATTTTCAACACTTGCATATCTCAGTTGTACTCCTTGCTGGTGCTGTCTAAACTTGATTACTGATATATTGCATATTTATCAGTTTCACCCATGGCCTTTGCTGCCTTCAGCTTTTGCCTCAGAGCTTTCCATTTTTCCTAAGTCAAGAGCTTACGCTACATGTGGAAACTGATGATCAATCGTTACAAGACCACAGTGATCAAGATTACCTTCAATATTTCATTTCATGCAGATTCTCTGAAGTCCCTATTCACATTTGTAGAGCACTTCAAGCAATGTCCTTTCCCATGCATTCTTTCACTGAAAGAATAGCACATTTGCAAGTCTCTGTATGTCCATAACATATCTCCCCCCCCAGCAGTCTCCATTGTATACTGTATCTCACAGATGCCAAAGTGCTGGAAGGAGCTTTCGTAATAATGAAAATAATATGCTCGCACATTTCTAGAACAGTGACGAGGTCTAAATAAAATCTGACAATACAAAACACATCATCATCAGCCTTGAGACCAGTGAAGTAACGACAGGAGCCGGTCCAGGAGCTTAGGCGGGAACACAAAATCGATACACACACACCAAGAATCTGCAACAAAGATACACACTTATGAACACTATCAGAACTTACTATAGATCAAGCATTGTGATTAAAGTAAATAGCATTTAAAGATTTAGTCACATTCACTAAAACTTAACATCTTGGAAATCAACAATAACTTAAAGTACAGCATAGTGAAAATCTGGTTAAGGTGTTCAGTCAAACTGAGATCAAAGTATGGAAGGACTACATTCCTTTTAAAACTGTTTGAACAGAAAATAACAAAATCCTGGGCGACATGAAACTTGCACTGTACTCGCTGGACTAAATTGAAATGCCAATTTTGTTTTAATAACATTTTCAAAAATATTAATTTAATTTCTCTCTCTAAAGTAAAATTCTCATGTCCTTCACGAGATCATGCATGAAAGAAGTATGACATATTATGGTTATCTGCTACTCCCATTGGCATCATGAAAGAACTCAAAGACATCTCTGCAAAGGTTATGCTTATCCTAGAATTCATTATAAACACTCAAATCTGTTGTCAGAATGACTGACAACAGATCATTAAACGCACAAAAATCTTCCTAACCCTTCCATGGCATTACTGGGACTACCAACAAGGGCTCTCATTAACTATTAGTTGGCCAGGATGCCTGCCTGAATATCACTAATGTCAAGTACCCATGCCCACCTACCCAATGTTTCCAATGAACATTCTACATCTCAAATGGAATTTAGAGACTGAAATCCAGTATTTAATGTAATGAAATGCCTCTCTGAAGGAGCCCTGGTGGTTCCCCAATTCCTCTCCACTTCCTCCCAGGTTCATCGACTCTTCATTTGTTTATCGGCTCCAGAACTGAGATGAGTTGGCCGAGGGCTGGAGTGGGCCACCTGGTGGCAGTAATTGGTACTAACAAGTTTCAAGCTAGTGAGTGAATCACTTGTTCTATGCAAATCGTTAGCAGAGTTGTTTGGCAGTTTTGGGTTCGTTTTCTGTGAACCTTCCAGTCATCTCTAAAGATTTCACCGACTTTCTGGAGGCTTTTTCCAGTGGATAGCAGATTGTAACCCGCTCCTGTGCCACTGAGGGGGAACAGGCTTTGGCTCTGGTCCCTGATAGGTAAAAGAACAACCGTGACTGATGTGACCTTTTAGTATGGCGCAATCTCAGCAAGATAGCTTCAGGTGCCTGGAGCTCCTCCAGAAAGAGGAATTTCATTATACTCAATGCTGGGTTTTTGTACAGAGCATTTAGTTACTCCCAATCCCTCCTTTATTGCCAATTTTTCCTGCATGCAGTTACTTAATAACATCATGATGACCAAACCACACACCAGAAGACGGAAAGACGACGACGACGTTTTGGTCCATCCTAGATCATTATCAAGTCGATTGTTATGGGAGAGGGAGGTATGGGCAATAAATAAGGCAAGAGTGAGGTGAGGAGCAGGGAAGAGTAGAAGGTAATAACCTAGTAGGTATTCGATTTTATATTGGTCACAAAACGTTGTCGTCTCTCCATTTTATGGGGTATGGTTTGGTCGTCATATCTTCACCCACGTTATTGTGACTCATCGTCTGCTTAATAGCATTAGATAATCCAGTATGAGGGGGTGGTGGGTTCAGGGAACAGAGGTGGCACCATGCTGTAGACTAGGCAGGCAACACAATCAGTAGTTAAGAGCCTCATTGGCAATCCTAACAAGGCCAAGAATGGGTTTGGAGAAAGTCAGTTATTTATAATGATCTCTGTCACTTAATATGAGTATGATGAAGTATTCTCCAGTGACTCCCTAGCATCAATATGACCTTGCAGGTATATTAAAAATATGTGGCACCAATGTTGGCAAATCATCCAGTCTGAATGTGTATTATCTTGCCCAAGAAACAGGAATCTTACTTTAGGGAGCAACCGAAAGAGCCTTCAACTCAGAAAAATGCTTGCCACTATTGAAATAAATTTTGGTTAACATTATAAGAACTATGCAAACATCACTCACCGTCCAAGTAGAGCACCAACCAGAATTGTGGCAAGTGCAAACACCAATACGAGCCCACGTAGGTAGCCCATAATCCTCAACTAGTACCGAGTGGACTGAACGCAGCACCATAGACAGCTAGAAGTCAGATAAGAATAATATATTAAAATATAAACAGGATAAGATAAAGGAGCATGTGCATATGGTAAAGGAGAGGGGAGTAGGTGGGACTTCTCGTTAATACTGAATTTAGCCCTATACTTCTGTCGTAGTACTTGTAGCACTCAAAAAATCAGCTCATCTTATTCAAATTGTATAAAAACATTAAAGGAAATTAAGAACAAAAATGTGAAACCATTGATGAAATTTTTCCATGCCATGCATTTCCTTATAACTATTGACCAATTAGGTTGACTTCAATACACTACAGTTAGTCGACTCGGTGAAATTTTGAAACCATATACCACAGTTAGGAAGTTGTCTTCAAATTAGCCATTTTATTGCAGGATCTTCTGCAATGTTTTGTAACCACCGAGGGTAGAAAAAGCATGGAAACAATAGTTCTGCTTCCATTTTATATAACGCGTATAATAACTAAACCTACTCTATCTATATCATTAAATAATGCTGCAAATATTTTTTAGTAAAAAAAAAAAATACAGTAATAATAATAATAATAATGATGTGGAATGTAGGTTCAATTAGAAACAATGCTATAAATGGAGGATAAGTTCCCAGATCACCAAAAATCATCACAAAACCAATATTTGTGCGACATATAAAAAACAGCATTGAATGTAATGAAGTGATAATTTCTGGGCAAGCCCAAGTGGGTGCCTGAAGCTACCAAGGACCATGACATATCAGTGTTCAATACAAATAATCAAAGCCAGTAAATTAAGTATAAAGAAAAACAACGTGAGTGAGAGGCAACTCTTTCTCAAACAACACACACACAGTTCTTACAACATGGAGCTGACTAAGAGAAGAAACTTACTAAGTGCAATGTGATAAGTGATCCTAAGAAATAGCTACCCGTGTTCCAAACATGTGATTGAATGCACAAAGTCTACTGGCACAGGACTGTGCCTCTCACTCACCAGCTTGTTAACTTCCTAACTTTGACCTTTGCAGAAGAAGGGAAAAGAAAATGTATTATATGTATGACTTGTCAAATGAAATTAGGCTGCTTTAGAAAGAACATCTTTGCAGCTTCGCTTCCCGAGACCACACACTTGTCAAATACAGTACACGAGTATATTCTCATTTCGATAACAGCACAAACATAATGCAACCACTTTCAGTCAACAATATTTTTTTAAATAAATTTGAAATTATTACTGTACCATATATTAAACCCAATAGTGAAGCGTATAAATATTCAGCAAACATATAAAACTGTGAATATGGAAAAATATTACTATACACCCATACAACTAACAAATAAAATTAATTTGTAGTGCGAGTAGCAAGATGATGTAAATAATAATCAGTACATTTTCGATTCACTAAAATTGTTAAGATTTTAACGGATAATCACGTTTGTCAAATGATATTGTACTGAAGCTGAAAAGTAAATAATTGTGCAGCAACGAAACCCATTGTAACTATTTCTTAAGTATACAGTACTTAAAATAGCTGGAACCATCACTCACTCAGGTTCTAATACAAATTCTTTACCATAAAGTTTGCTTCAAAAATTTCAAGTACTGTACAGTAATTTAGATAAAATTATCTTGAGACCCTGAAAGCCAATATAATGTTATTATCACACTTCGTTTTTCATAAAGGAAATGTCAACTGTAATAAATAATTATTCTTGATTAGCGATTCTTTCTACAATTAAAAGAGCAATTACTCCTCATCTACTAACATTGAAAATCTTCCACCTGTGACGATTTTGTAAATGTTCAATTGTAGTTATTACCTGCTTGCATCATGAGAGAAAGTGAATAAGAGAACAAGTGATAAACCAAAAATTATGAAGCATAAAAAAAAAAAAAAATGGTGGTGTATATTAAAAATTAAGTAAAGAAAAAATATAGTATAAAACATTTTCTATCAGATAATATTATGTAGATGTATTTGGCAGATGGGGTTGCAGTAAGGTTAGTGGTGTAGTAATACAGTATATAATGGGGTTGGGACAAGGAAGGGGGAAGGAAATAAATATCTCGGTATAAGTGTAGGAATGTAAATAGAAGTCAGCCTTTTCAGCAGTTGTATCACTTTGATGTGGATCTCTGACTGCAATGTACACTTTACAGGTTGGAGTTACTCACCCGCTTTGCCGAACAAGTGTTTGGCAAAGAGGGGGGATGTGTGAATTTGCTTAGGATGCAAGGTCAGAGTTCAGAGACATGTTGGAAAATCATGGGCCTGGTTCACATTTACCCCATTTTAGTAGTATGGCTTACTTTTAAAAGCTAAGATTTAGCAGGTTAGATCCTAAGAAATACTGGATTTGAAAGAAACTCTTTGCTTAGTGAAATCTGGCCAGAGAGCATGGAAATTGGTAGAGTATGAATGATTTACTCTTAATAGCTCCAATCACATTCTTAATTTCTGTAGATAAATGCAATAATAGAAGAAAGAGTTGGAACCTTGGGAAAGCAATTGAGCATACAGTATTTAAACCTAAAAATATAGTTAATTTTATTTTGAGTAGGAACAATGTTCATTTACCTGGATATGGGCTTTGCTACATTTGAAAATATGGTTTCAAGACTGGGGCATGGGAAATAAGCTAGATGTAGTGAAATCTCTTTACAGACAGGTTCTCCTGGTGATAATTTTAATTCACATCATACATATGAATTAAAATTATGCTCATTGAAATTAGCCCACAGTGGGGAAAAAATTAAAAAATTATTCATACCATTTCACCTGGTATGAATAGTAGCTTCTTAAACCTTGCACTACACCAGCCAACATATTAAGGGGTGTGCTGGTGCGCTAGTTGACATGTGATTATGTGAGTACCGTATTGCTGGCATAGGTGTTTTTATTTTTAAATGTATCCAAAAATTCCCCGTGTTTTATGCGGCCGTATTACGGATGTGAGATCGAGCGCCATGGGCTAGGGATCCGGACGAGCATACTGGGTAAGTTCGCTAAGCACCAAAACCATTATTAATAATAAAATATTGAAAATATGCCAAATTATTATAGTAAATTGTGTTACTAATAAAAAAATATTGAAAACAAACGAGTTATCATAGTCGTTATCACAAACTAACGAAAAATTGCATACGATGTACGTCGGCAGTTATGAGGGAAGCTCACATCATCTCACCACCCTACCCAGCATACATAACCCTCCTGATATGTCATACATTATTTAACGACTGTTACCTTTAAGAAACATTTATTCATAATCTAAATGAAAAATGCTCCTAGAAATTTGAAAGGAATGACTTTCATCACCTGTCAGCCATTTGCAATGAGTGAATGACACAAAACCAGGGGCCTGTGATGGTGCACCACCACCGGGAGCGCCGTCCTGGTGGGTGTGGTGCAGTAACACAGGATATCACAGCCAAAAATACAAATTTCATCTTTGTATAGCAATTCTCTTGCCCAAGATATAAACAACTGCACCGCTGATCTTAGAAAGAGCAAGAGTTGGGGTACAAATCCACTTTAAATATCTTTCAATACAGTAAATATATGATGAAATATGCTAAAATAGTTTTTTCCACAAAATATCCTTGTAAAATAGAGGTGCGTCCTATGCGAGGGTGCATCTTTAACACCAAACAAACACGGTATATCATAAGATTCGAAACTCCCATGCATACAAGGGGGGCACATTTGCTTTCTCAGGCCTCCAGTAACCATCCTCAATCTTGAAAAAACATCCCGAGTCCATCATTTAGTAATGGGACTTGATTACTAGTCCTATGAAACATTCCTAAGGCCATGGTTTAGGAACGTGTAGGGCAGCCATACAATATGAATAAATATATCGTGTGCATAAATTTATACACACATCTGTATATATATATATATGCATATTTTTAAAGTCATACATAATCAAACCATCTTTGACACGTTGATACAACTTGTTAGAGCGAAAAACCTAAATAAATAAAGTGAGAAACATTGAAAATAAATCAACAAAGTTATCCCATGTGGCAACTCCCTCATTTAAAAAAAAAAGCAAATTCTCCAGGCCACTACAGCTAAACTGTAAGAGGTAGAGACTTTTTACTTGGATTTTCGTGCTTCCTGTGTGCTAATAACAATACAAAAAGAAAAGATACTGGTTTTGGCGCACCATGGGAATGTCATTTCAAACGGTGCGCCGTGATACCGGTTGATACCTGGTTGATGGGATTCTGGGAGTTCTTCTACTCCCTAAGCCCGGCCCGAGGCCAGGCTTGACTTGTGAGAGTTTGGTCCACTAGGCTGTTGCTTGGAGCGGCCCGCAGGCCACATACCCACCACAGCCCGGTTGGTCCGGCACTCCTTGGAGGAATAAAACTAGTTTCCTCTTGAAGATGTCCACGGTTGTTCCGGCAATATTTCTTATGCTTGCTGGGAGGACGTTGAACAACCGCGGACCTCTGATGTTTATACAGTGTTCTCTGATTGTGCCTATGGCACACTGCTCTCACTGGTTCTATTCTGCATTTTCTTCCATATCGTTCACTCAGTACGTCGTTATTTTACTGTGCAGATTTGGTACTTGGCCCTCCAGTATCTTCCAGGTGTATATATTTGATATCTCTCTCGTCTTCTTTCTAGCGAGTACATTTGGAGAGCTTTGAGACGATCCCATAATTTAGTTAGGTGCTTTACCTCGACTATGCGTGCCGTATGTTCTCTGTATTCCCTCTATTTCAGCAATCTCTCCTGCTCTGAAGGGGGAAGCGAGTACTGAGCAGTACTCAAGACGGGACAACACAAGTGACTTGAAGAGTACAACCATTGTGTGGGATCCCTGGATTTGAAAGTTCTCGTAATCCATCCTATCATTTTTCTGGCTGTCGCAATATTTGCTTGGTTATGCTCCTTAAAGTTAGGTCGTCAGACATTATTATTCCCAAATCCTTTACATGCTGTTTTCCTACTATGGTAACATTGATTGGTTTTGTACTCTGTATTATGTTTAAGGTCCTCATTTTTACCGTACCTGAGTACCTGGAATTTATCACTGTTAAACATCATGTTATTTTCTGATGCCCAGTCAAAAACTTTATTAATATCAGCTTGAAGTTTTTCAATGTCTTCAGCCGAGGTAATTTTCATACTGATTTTTGTGTCATCTGCAAAGGATGATACGAAGCTGTGACTTGTATTTTGTCTATATCTGATATGAGAATAAGGAAAGCAGCGCGGTGCAAGGACTGTACCCTGAGGTACAGAGCTTTTAACTGCACTTGGACTAGATTTATATGGTTGACCGTTACTTGCTGAGTCCTGTTTGACAGAAAAACTGAGTATCCAGCGTCCTACTTTACGGTTATTCCCATTGACTTCATTTTGTGTGCTATCACGCCATGGTCACATTTATCGAGAGCCTTTGCGAAGTCCGTATATCACATCAGCATTTGTTTTCTTCTAATGCCACAGTGACTGTCGTAGTGCTCAAGTAGCTGTGAGAGGCACGATCTTCCGCTCGAAATCCATGTTGGCCTGGGTTGTGAAGGTCATTGGTCTCCATGAAATTGGTGACCTGACGTGCAGTAGTAATATGGTCTTGATCACTATTTTAAAAAATTTTGTAGACGAAACATTAGGGAGAAAACTGTCACAGCAATGTATTTTGTGTTAAAATAATACATCATAGGGAAGGGAAGGGAACCATGAGGAGAAAGTGCCAAGCCATTATGACTATATAGTGTCTATAGCCCTTGGAAAGGATCAGTATAAGATTTGAGATGGGATGAATGGTGCCCAAACCCTTGGATGGTCAGGGGTTGAATGCATTCTGCATTAAACAAGACTCACTCACTCACTCTCTTCTCTACTGTCCAGCCCAAGTGGTGGGCACCCATTCTATCTCCTGTCCTGCTTGATCCTTCCAAGTGCTATATAGTTTAATGGTTTGGTACTCTCTCCTAGGAGGGCCTCTGAATGCACCACTCATTTCAATTAATCCCCAGACACAACAAATCAGAGTTGATCCTTACACTTCACCAAGAATGCAGTTGCACTGTATTTAGTTGTAGGCGCACTATTTGCACACGACAAGTAATACAGTACAGAATTTAAACATGTTAATTTCCTTAAGTTAATATCAAGTTACAAGAATTTCAACACACCTAAAGAACTGAGAAACAAAACAGACATCTGAAGCGAGGCAGGGGACTTCCAGGCAGGCACTTCTTCTATTGCCTCCCAACGACGTTCCTCAACAAAGCTCATGAACTCATCTTTGTCACGGGAGCCTCGATACTGACGGAAAACTCCTTCTTTGAAACTTTAATAAAATTAATGTATGTAAGTTATGCAGAATTTAACCATCAAGTAAATACTGTACTTAACAATTCCTAAAAAATTTCATTACAATTATTATCAAGTGTAAGTTGAACAATAATAATTAACTGAGCTGAACATTCAGGCATTCAATACAGTATTTAGAGAACAGAACATATTTGAACATATACACTTCACTTCAAACATCTGGGCTCAAAATGAAATACTCTGATAGAGGAAATATGCCACACAATCACATACTACATATATCAAACCTGACAATAAGTTTACCTTCATTTCCAATTTATTTTTCCAACTTAGTTTTATTTTTTTTGTACCAGCTATGTAAGGCTTGAAAGGTAAAGTTAGATTTAAAGTCAGTTGAAAATAAGAAACTTTTATTCAACCACCATAACCACGCTACCAGTATTAGTTGATCCATTTAGTACGAGAATGTAACATAGCCGTCAAACAAGAACGCCCATAACTATCACCAGTAATTAACCCATACCCACAATTGTTTTCAAGTTCTAAACATAGATTATATAGTATTGTATTGCTACATACTGGGGTATGATGTTTCTTGGTACCCTCTAATCATCACTTAAGTATCAGAGGAGTTTTTTTAATTTTGTGTATGTGAAAAATATTTTAAATTTAATTTGATTTCTTGTATAGCTTTCTGTTCTAACTGCATTTCTTCAATCTGGTATGACTGCTTCAGCTTCTGCTGTAGTTCTTTAATCTCCCTATTTAAATTACTTTTTCTTGTTGGGATAGTTATACTGTATATGAAAGCAATTCAGTTATTCTTTTCCTTCTATAGTGTCATCTACATTCCCTTTCTAACTTGGTCCTCGCTTGATCTTCCACAAAGGTACATATTTGACTCTGATCTTGTACAATTCTGCTATCAATTTTTTATTTCTTGTATGGAAGTTTTGGTACTTCAGCAGTTTCTCATGGATGATAGTAAATTCTGCTTATTTTGTCCTAATCAATCTTGCTTGTTAATCTTTTATCTGTTAATTGTTAATCTTTGTAATCCTTTTGGACATAGCATGAGTACTGTATCAATGGTAGTTTTGAGTTCAAGGAGTTTATGATCTGAGAACGTAGTATCTGGAATGTAATGTCCCCTAATATATCTCTATTATTTGTGAAAATCAGATCTAAGAACATTTTCATTCTTAGATGGCTCGTATCTACTGGCTGACCTGTGATTGGTATTCCAGGTTGATTTTGTTATACTGTAATATTATGTTAGATATTCTGCATCTTAAACTGGGAAGCTTTAAGTCTCCAAGATAATATTCGCCACTAGGACTCCTAGATTATCAAGGCAATTCTCCATTTTGTTAATTTCTCCGAATCCCTCAACCACTGCCAGATGCAGTAGTTGAGGAATTTATAAATAGAATAAAAAGAGGTTTATGTTCTTTACTTGATTCCAAGTACTGTACCTCTACCACCGGTCCTGACGGCCGAGTGGAAAGCGCTCAGGATCGTAGACCCAAGGTTCTGGTTCGATCCCCAGTGGAGGAGAGAAAACAAATGGGCAGTTTTTATCACCCTAATGCCACTGTTCACCTAGCAGTAACTAGGCACCTGGGAGTTAGACAGCGGCTATGGGCAGCTTCCTGGGGTATCTAACAAAAGGAGCTGGTCGAAGACCAGGATGCAGGGATGCTAAGACCCAAATCATCTCAATGTAACCTCAAGGTAGGTAACCAGGCTTGTATGACGGCAAATATCAAAAGACTTTCCATATTGTGTGTCTCTTTTGATAGGTTT
>WNGS01123112.1:0-10440 GCA_020271785.1 Procambarus virginalis
AGGCTAGGGTCAAGCATGGATGACGGGTGACAGCTCTCTGAACCGTGGCTGGGCATGCAGAGTCAACGGAAGGATGGACCTGTAGAGACCAAGGGGTATAAGGCGACAGTACCTAGCTCGTCCTCCCCCGTAACGCACCTGGTAATAGCTCTTGAGTAAGTCCACCTGGGGCAGGTAGCTGGCATTACCAATGGCATCCACAATGTCGTCTACTCTGGGTATTGGGTAGGAGTCCTCACTGTGACTGTCAACTTCCTATAATCCCGTACACAGACGGATTTTGCCGTGAGGGTTGTGAGTACTAAGGATGCATGGTGACGCCCAGGGGGACTCACAGGGGCTAGCCAGTCCATTGTCCAAGAGATATACGTACCTCAGGCCCCCAGCATGTGACTTCCGTTTTGCCAGGGCTGATTCGGTAGAACGTTTGGCGAATCGGCCGGGTGTAAGGGAGCAGTTGGATGTCGTTCCGAGTTACAGTACACTCTTCGGGGGTCATCTCGAAACAATTCTTCATATTCTCTGACGAGCTTGATTAGTGGAGCACTGTTATCGTCCTGACAATGATGTTGAAAGTTAGTAAGGGTTTCCGAGTTAGAAAGCACTAACTCAGTGTTAGTGCTTTCGAAAGGAGAAGCACGGAAGGTCTCACTCTGGCTGTATAGACCTGTAAATGAAGTGAAATTGGTTTAACACCACAGTGAGGAGGAAACCCCATGGTATGAGGCTGAGTACCAATTCTATAGATGTGGCACGTTAGCATGGGTCTTTCCGCCGCCTATCGGGTTGTCCTCATAGGACCGTAGTTGGCAAGGTTGGTTTCCGGCACTCCTTAACACACGAGTAAGGGCTCCTGAGAACCTCCCCGTTCTGTAACACCGGAGGAACCCTAGGGATAAGGGAAATAGCGCAAGATACTAAAAAAAAAAAGTCTCCAAGGTGTAAACTTTCTTACTTTACAGTGCCGGTCGTACGGAGTCTTCATCCTCTCTCCCCGTGGCTTTCTGTAGGTTGTTGCTAGAACAGGAATGGACCATCTCCTAGAATGTGTCGGAGATTTCGGAGATACTGGGGACAACACTATGCGGCTCTCACTGAGGGTGGCATCATGTAGAGAGTCCTTGAAAGCCCTGAGAGGTGTACTTACCGGAATCCTTACGCGCATCAGAGGGATTACTGACCTAGTGACTCGTTGGGAAAATACCTCTAGTGACCGGTGGGAAGAATATGCAGCACATATACATAATTAGATCAATTTGCATATCCCAACCCTTTGAGGTTCTCATTACAGAATTTTTTTAATAGTGCCTTGATGGTTTGATGACTACACGCGAGAGAACCCTGTGAAGAAGGATGCTATGGGCTGGACAGTACCTTTTTGAGGTTGAACTCCTCCAGAGTCCGTTTTGAGAGATCACTGGTGAAGTTAGTACCACAGTCGCTTTTGGAATCTCCATGGGAAATCCATACTGGGTGAAGATTGTCAGTAGATTCTTCACCAATGTAGCAGCCGTAATTTGGAATTTTTCACTTGTGGGGACACTGCCTATATCAGGACATATCTGAGTTGGTAGGACACAGGATGGTGGTTAAGATATATGAGTTGCCTGCACTGGTCCGGGCAAAGGACCAACGCAGTCGATAATGAGCTTGTGGACGGTTCCTCAGGCACCGGAGGGTATCAGGGTGCTCTGGGAATGGAAACGTTCGGTTTCCCGGCTAACTGACACACGTGCATAATTTGACATGAGTTTTGACGTCGTTTACCATACCTGGCCAGTAGTAGTCTTGTCGAATTCCATGGTAAGTCTTGTTGAACCCATAGTGTGACAAAGCGCCGTGGGCCAGGTGTAGAATCGTGGGCCGCAGGCTGGTGGAATCACTAGTTGTTCAACGTTTGCCCAATCGTCCTCGTCCTTCAGTTTACTGGGTCTATACCTGCGATAGAGTATTTCGTTCTCCATAAGAACCCAGAACACTGTCGGATTGGGTTTCAGCCTGAAAGAATAATGGTGTCAATGTAAGATCATCTCTCTGTAACTTACGGAACTCCACCGCGGTCAGGTTAGGGGTAGTTTCGAAGGGTCCTGAGGGACAGCGGTAGCAGTAGAGTCGGCTGGCTGTGGACGTGCAGCTTGAGCACGGGTGGTCACCATAACAGGAGGAAACCTTCATCACTCTCTTGAACCTTTACTGGAAATGTTCAAAAATCGGGTTATCCACCACAGAGTTGCTTACCTTGGATATGTCCTTGATGATCAGGTTGTTTGGTTGTTGGTCTTCTGCCAAGTCGTTGCCCAGGAGAAGTTGCACTCCAGGCATGGGAAAAGGCTTTTCCCTGACGGCGACTTGGACTTCACCGGTCACGAAGGGACAATCCAGGTAAACTCGGGCAAGTGGATAAGGAGTGTAGCAGTAAGTCAGTGATGAACACAGTCTCTCCTGTGTAGGCGACGTTGGGCACAGCCGATTTCAAAACGATCGATTGTAGAGCCGCTGTGTCCCTTAGGATCTTAAGTCCGAAACGTCCCTCTGAATCTGAACCGTGGTAGAGATAGTTCCTGGATAGAGATGCTTGGTAAAGAGAGAGAGATCATTAGCATGAACACCAACATTCATTACAGGCTTACCGGACTTAGGGTGAGTAGTTTTAGACTTAGGGGGTTCGACGTTACCTTTAGATTGGGACTTACCACATTTGTCAATGGTGTGTCCATATAATCTACAATACCTGCAGTACAGTTGAGAGGTACCTTGATCTGGGCTCGCTTTCTCGTAACTGTACCAAGACTTTCTGGTAGGATCTGGAGTCAGCCGGTGGATGAGGCTGTAAGTGTCAGCTGACTTCGCACACTTCACTAATCCGTCTCTTCCTTGTCTGCTAAGTATAGGCGGACAGGAGGAGGTACACGTCTCAAAATTCTTCAACCAGTATGAGGTTGACAAGTTCTGAAAAAGTAGAGACATGTGCTGCCTCCAGCCATTTCATGAAATATCTTTGTTTGGTGTTAGCAAATTCTAAGAAGGTGGTGGTACTTGCCTTGACGTAGTCACGAAACTTTCGTCGATAGCTTTCGGTGGAGAGAAGGTAGGCGTCCAACCAGCTTGTTTCAGGTGGTGTAGTCGTTTTCCGAAGCCAAAGTGCTGAGTGTGACTGCTGCTCTACCTGTTAAATGTACTCTGAGAAGGTAGCCCATTGGTCGTCAGGCCAATTAAGTTGAACAGCAAGGGTCTCAAAAGTGGTAAAGAACACATCACCTCCGTTTCGAGGAACGGGGCATTAACTTACTTGCATGGGAGATATTGAAACTGGGAGGAAGACTAGCTGCCGCTTGTTGGAGTTGAGCTTGGTGTGCAGCGTCCCTCGTGAGTTCTCGGTCACGACAGTTTAGAGCTGCTTCTTTCTGCCTGTCGTTTGTCGTGGTCGCGTTGTATCTCGAGTCGCTGTTTGTATAAGGCCAACTCACGTTCACTTCTTCTCCTTCCGGATGGCAGCTGCTTCCTTGGCCGGCAGCTTCACGCTCTCTGATTGCACTCACGCTCTCTGCTTGCGCTTCACGCGTTTGTTCTTCCTTCCTGAGGGCAGCTTCTTCCTTTCTCGATTGCAGCTGCTTCTTGTTGTTGCTGTAGCTCGATCTTGGCAAGTTCCAATTTGAGCTTTATCGCTCTCAAGTCACCTTATCTGAAATAATGTGCTGTTCATGGGTAGAAGAATCTATAATACCTTCATCAGCAAGGTGATCCAGTATCATATTATTAATGGCAAATTTGTTGGCTCCATCAGGAACTTCTAAGTGATACTCATGTGCAAGAGTTAACAAATCGACCCTCTTAGCGTGACGTAAGGTCCCTATTTCACTTTCTGGATCTGCTTTGAAAACTTGTAAGCGGAACATGGTGAAAATATAGCAAAACAAAGGAGATGAATATAGTGAGAATGTGGCGAGTGTCAGAAACAGGAAACGTGGCAACTGATACCTATCCTGTGGAGAATTATTATAATTAAAGTAAATTCAAGATGGTAAATGAATAAGGTCGCAGGAAATCTTGTACCTGGTACTCACTATGGGAGGATAAAGGCAAGAAATCCTACTAATTAGTGAAAACTAATTTAAAATACAAGTGAAACACTAAATGGCTTCAAAAAATGAGGTAGTCCAAAAAATGTAGTCATACCTTGCCAAGTCACTATAGAACATAAGCAATGGTACCCACTGAAATTGAATATGGTATTTACAGAATTAGCGAACTTTTGTGCTCAAAAGAAAGAACGCCAATTCCCTACCTTAAGTAAATACCATCAGTCTGACCGACGAGTAGGGGTGCGAGTGTCAACTGGTGACGAGAACTATCGGCGAGGTCCCAATTCGCCAATAATAGTTCGTGCTAGAGGATCTAAAGCCCTCTTTTTCCTCCTAGAGTCGGATTGCAGGACTTGGGTGCTATTGACCCGAGACAGACCACAGTACCAGGGTACCTATGTGATAATCTGTCAAAAAGTGAGAAATATTGGGGGACAAAGATGTTAAACACGGAGGATAACACGGAAGGGGGAGACGACCAATTAAGAGTATGACTGCGGCCTACAGTCACCACGTAATCCAAAGTTGTCTCACTCTCACCATATGCTATTCCCGTAATGTACAATATACACAGCACCATATAAATAAAGAATGATTAATGTGAATAATGGAAGCAAGGAAATAAGAGCCAAGTGCGCTTACCACAATTACCAAACCTGAGTGAAGCTCCGTGGACAGATCTCTATTTAATAGTGACTCCGTGGACAGAACTCCATTTAATAGTGGCTCCGTGGACAGGCCCCCATTTATATGTGACAGTAACGAGTTGGAAATGGTGGTCGGCAGTCTTCCAACTAGCAGTGTCATTGCTGGGCCACATATAATATAAAAAAAAAAGGAAAAAAAAAGAAAAAAAAAGAAGACTGCGTGATTTGGTAATCTGTGGTAAGGTTGTAAAGACGAAAAGCAATAATAAAAAATATGGATTTTAATAACAATAGAAAACACAAATTGAAATAAATGCAAAAACTTGGCTTACTGGCAAAAACAATAAACAATATAAACATGAAAATAGATTACGTTAATGGGGAGGAGAATTGATATACAAAAGTAAGTAAAATATGAATGCTGGAATATATGCACTAACTATGAACCTCTACTTGACCACACAGAGTGAGTCACTTAGGAGTTCACAGCTTGCGAGCACACAATATTCTGGCTGGCAGAAACGTAAGGGACTCCAACAATAACTGGTGAGGTCTTGTGATTGGCGGGGAGCCGGAGTGGAGTGTTGGTTGGCGGCCAATGAGGAAGCTGGATGGTCGCAGTCGCTAGTTAGGCCGTTGCAGGGTTCGGCGCGTCGACCAGGTGCAGCAGTGGGGGGGAAGGAGGGAGTTGCTGGTACGTGTGGCGAGCTTATAATACGTTTAGCCATTACAAAACGTATCTTTTATGTTGATGAGGACAGGAGTGATTCGCAGGAATGGCAGGCTAAATCTCTGATAAGAGATTATCGTCACAACAAACATACAAGATATGTGACACACACATGTATACACATGCACACACACACACACAGCGTACACATGCACAAGCGTACACACAGGCATTAGGAAGCAATGTGGCAGAGGCTGACTCCCTACACAGTTTCAAGTGTAGATATGATAGAGCCCAATAGGCTCAGGAACCTGTACACCTATTGAACGACGGTCGAGAGGCGGGACCAAAGAGCTAAAGCTCAACCCCCGCAACCACAATGAGGCGAGTACATACATTGTAAATGTAAAGTACAAGTTGCCGACCAGTGGGCAGAGAGCACCACGCCGGCCAGGCAAAGAAGGCACTAAACTGCATCAAAAGGCCCACCTCGACAGCAAAACCTCAAAGTCCCAGCACAACCACAACACGTGCCTAGACCCAAAAAGAGCAGTCTGCAAGCCAGGAAGACCCCAGAACCCCAGAAGGCAGAACCGGGTCACATGAGGAAACAAAGCCCCCTGAACCCACAAAAGGGGGCCCAAGAGGAAGAAACCTCTGGAACGAAACCAACGAACCCAAAGGAACCCAGAATCGAACCAGAGGGAGACCAAACCACCACATTTGCCAGCGGAGAACACCACAGAAGGCAAAGCGCAGCCCCCAGACAGAACCCTCTGGGAAACGGTCATAACAGACCGAAAACCGAGGGACAAGGTGTGGGAGCAAGCCTAACAGCCAGAGACACTGAGCCCAAACCCATGGGCCCAGACCCAAAACAGACAAAAAGGGGAAGCCCGGTGTAAAATCAACACCCAAACGTACCCAGAGGAACAGTAACGGGCAGAAAACACCAGAAAAGCAAAGAAACGGCAACAGGAGAATAAAACCCCTGAAAAAAGGGTGAAAAAACTCACCCCAGACGCTCGCTCGCACACCCAGGCGTATGTAAACAAACCCCAACGCCGCCCTGGTGGCCACGCCGGGAAACAGGCAGAGGAAAATGGCCGCCAGCAGGGGCTGTGCCTGACGCTAAGATACACAAAACACGCCAGCAAAAGTGGGAAGCAAGCAGACTGGATGGGCTAAAAACTCAGCCCAAAGCAGAAAAACCGCGGCAGGGGCAAACCGCCCCAGAACTGCTAGCAGGCATCCCCCACAGCCCCGGGAACCAGCAACAGAGGCCCCGGGGCAGAGCCGTCCTCCAAGCCCTCCGCCCTTAAAGAAAGCAAGAGTCCATGGGAAAGGCAGCAAGAAAGGGCCGCTGGTAAGCCCAGAAGCCTTGGCAGGAGAAAAGGCTCGAAAACCTCCATCCCCCAACCCGAATGGGGCAGCCCCCGAAAACCGCCCGAGTCTCTGCCCCAACTAAACCCTGCCCCAACCCCGAAACCCGCAGACGGTCCGGAGCCGGGAACAGGAAGGGAGGGAGGGGCGAACAGCACCTAACCAAAACGGGGCGGCCTAGGGGCATCCAAGTGGAAAACCAACCTAACATGTTGCAGCAACCTAACCTTGCTTGCAACACGGATGCCGCCTGTACTCTGAACAGTAATAACATCAGAAGTACTGGAGAACAAGCAGAGAAACTCTCTCGCAAGACTCCGGGTCAAGGTGTCAGTGACCCAACAGGCAGCATGACGGAGGTAAAATGGCGACTGTCACCTGGAGACAAGGGCACAGCAACCAACGATCCCGTACAAGATGGGTTGGTACCCGGAAGACACATTCAATGGTCCCCCGAGCCCAGACAGGGGTTTCCAGGGCCCGTAGGTTAACAACTACGGGAAGCCCGGGCAAGGTGTTGCTAACCGGTTAAGAAACCCAAACAGAACAAGAGGGTAGAGGATAACACTGAAAACCCCGGGACATGTACAATCACGGGGGCCTAGCAGAGGGCCGCCAAACACTACCAGTGGAACTATAGCCACACTATGCAGACCCCCACCAGGCAAGAAAATAAAAACAAAAGAAAAACCCCGCAAAAGTACACCGTCCCCAGAGGTAACAGGAACCGGCCGCCGCTGAGGTGGCAGGCTGTGCAACACCTTGACGCCCTAACCAGCACAATACCAATCCCTACCCAGGGCCAAACAAGGGCCCCAAGCCCCAGCTGGCCCCAAGGGCGAGGCAAATGCCAAGCAGCAAGAACCTCTACGGGAATGGTTCCCGAACGCCCCAGGGAAGATAACCCTGTTACGCAAGGGCAGTACTCACAGGGCGCTTAGGGAAGTCAACCACTAAGCACATGCAGCCCCGGCACTGATGAGGTGCTCCTGGTCACCGCACAACACAACACACGGCAGTGAACGCCACACAAGGCAAACACCGCCTAGGAAACTGAGGCCAGAGAAGCGTCTATCCCGGTTGACATTAGCTTACGAACTAAAGGCAGCCGGCGTGGTGAGGTCCAGGGCCCCCCTCCCCCTCTCGGGGAGGGGAGGGCTGCGCGGACGACCGGCACGGCAGTAAAGTGATTGTTTGATTGTTTTCCTTGGGATTGTAGGGAGTTTTCTACCTCTGTTCGGTTTTTTGTTGTAGTTTCTTACCATGTGGGGTTTGTTTTGTTACGCCTACCTTTCTGGGTGCCTAACCCCGGTCGATGGCAGATAAGGAAAACCCCCAACCATATAGGGTTTTCCAGGGCCATTGCTCCCTGAAACCTCTCTGAAGGGGCCAGGTTCTGGCGCTGGACCCTGGTAGGTCTGAACTCCATAGCTAATGTCCCGGTCTAACATAACATACATTAGCCCGATAAGCTCCAGGGAGCCGTAGGGGCTCCCCACAGAAAAAGCGGGAGTAACCCCTGTCCACAAATGTGGTGATCTCACTGATGTTAACAACTACAGACCTATATCAATCCTGCCAAACTTGTCAAAAATCTTGTTTGAAAAACTAATCTACAAGCAGCTTTACTCTTATCTAGCCAAACACAATATACTTAGCTCTTTTCAATATGGCTTCAGACCCAAAAAAAGCACTAACGATGCACTTATTAGTATGATTAATTATTAACTTGATACATGCAGCTCTTGATAAAAATGAGTTCCCTGTTGGGTTATTTATGGACCTGCGTAAGGCTTTTGACACTGTCAACCACCAAAACCACCTTCTTAAATTACATCATTATGGAGTCAGAAGTCACTCCCTGCAATACCTCAAATCTTACCTTACTGACAGGCTCCAGTATGTTTTTGTGAATAATTCAATTTCTCCCACCCTACCCATCAACATTGGTGTTCCTCAGGGCAGCATACTTGGCCCTCTCCTCTTTCTCATCTACATTAATGACCTTCCAAATGCCTCCCAACACCTCAAACCAATTCTATTTGCTGATGACACAACCTTCATTTACTCCAGTCCTGACCCCCTTGCTCTAAATGTTACAATGAATACTGAGCTAAATATAGTCCATCTTTGGCTAACTGCCAACAAACTCACCCTCAACATTGACAAAACTTTCTATATTCTGCTTGGCAATAAATCCTCAAATCAAATAAATCTCAGGATAAATAATACCCAAATTTGTAACAAAATAGATGGCAAATTCCTTGGCATTCTCATTGACCACAAGCTGAATTTCCAGGGACACATTCTAAATATATAAAAAAACCAGCGTTGAATGTAATGAAACGCCATTTTCTGGGTGAGTCCCGGAGGCTCCCCGGAGCTATCCCAGGCTGATATGCTAATGTCAGACTTTGGCATCAGTCATATGTATGGAGTTCTTAGGCCTACCGGGAACCACGGCCAGAACCGGGCCCCTCAGAGAGGCAAGGGGAGCAATGGCCTATAGAAGCCCCTGTGTGGTTGGAAGCATTCTATGTCTGCCATCGACCGGGACAGGCACCCAGAAAGGTAAGCGCCCCAAAACAAACCCCTATTCTGGTTAAAATTGCTACCAAAAGCCGAACTAGTGGATAGAACTCCCCAAAGAAAAACGAGCAAACTAGTGTGACGTCACACGCTGCCGCGCCGCTGTCTGCGCAGCTCCCCCCTCCCCGGGAGGGGGAAGGGGGAGCCCCAGACCCTCCGCGCCGGCTACCCACACCTCAGTTCTTGAGGCTGGATGTCAAAAACGCGAAAAAAACGCCGACCGGAGGGAGGGAGGGATGCCGGGGAGCCTCCGGGACTCACCCAGAAAATGGCGTTTCATTACATTCAATGCTGGTTTTCTGGGGGGAGCCCCGTCGGCTCCCCGGAGTTAACTACCCACAGACGGAAAAAAGAGGGACTTACCCGGGAGGCGGTCGTCGCTCACTCCTCAACTCGAAGCCGAGACAACTGGCTGCAACCGCCGACCCAAAGCAACACAGGCCCGTCGGGGCCCAGGAACATTGACACGGTAACGAGCAGCCAGGGCCCTGTTCGACCGCCAAAAACCCCGCGCCCGAATATCAGACCAAGACATATTCCCAAAGACGGCAGCAAGCGCCGCGAACTTCCGAACGTCATGGGCACGGCGATAGACCGCAGGCTGGCTGGACTTAATAACCCTGCGGACGACCTGAGAGACCCGCACCCGCGAACAGGGAAGAAGGGAAACCGGATCAACCCAGAGCGCGTCCTCAGACACAGAAGCCATGGCGCGCAAATAACGGCGAAGCGCCGCAACCGGACACAAAACATGATGCACCCCCGGCCTGACCAACCAAGCATCAACCACCCACGGACCCCTCCGGAACGCAGCAGTCTCATTCTTTGCCAGAAAAGAAGGAGACGGCTGCAAGCGAACAAAACTACCAACACGACCAAAAGAGCAGAAGCCCCTGCGCCGGAGGAGAGCATGAAGCTCCCCGACCCGACCCCAGAGGCCAAAGCCAACAAGAAAAGACCCTTGGAAAAACAATCCTGGACCGAAGGGGCCACAACAAAATGAGGAGACGAAAGGAAAGCGAGCACCCTGTCCAAAGACCAGGACGGCTCAGGCGGCGCATGAGCAGGC
>WNGS01123113.1:0-12971 GCA_020271785.1 Procambarus virginalis
GACAAATCTCTGAAAATGGTTGAAAAACCTTTCAGGATCCGACTCTGAAAATTCAGGCAAGTTATGCTTCTTCCATAATGCCTGGGGTTTGAATCCCCGGTAGGTGGAGGTCTAGGGGCAGTCGCTCTAATTCTAGCTCCTCGGTTTTGAGTCTTTGCTCCTCTAATTTTATTCTTGCTAACTCTAGAGCTAACTCTCTCTCTGTATGAGCTGCACTTTCTGTTTGGCTAGGCTGGCATAAAGGAGTATCCTCTGCCAATAGTCCTTCATCGATACAATGTTGTAGTATTTCATTCAACAAGATCCATTTTATTTGCGGCATTTAATTCTAGACCAAATTCCTTGCCTAACAATACTAAATTAGACTTGGTAAGTTTCTTTATTTCCCCCAATGAAGGCTCCTCTGCCAGTCTCTGCATGTCAGAAGACATCACTAAAAATTTTAGCTCCTAGCCACAGAAAAATTTAAATTAAAATTGAAAAAAAAAAACAAAAATTTGCACGGCCCCTAACACAAGGCCACACTAACCTTAATCGTGAAGAGATCCAGTTGGGTGTCCAGTCAGTGCAATGAATGTCCTACGCCAGGTGAGCTGGACCCTAGGCTAGCACACAACCGTTCTGCGGAAACAAGAATTTTTTAGTTTTGGCATTCAAAGATCTAATTTTTTACAATAATAGTTCTTCCCGGACTGGCCCCACTTGTTATGAACAATGGTGGGTTGCTATGGGGAACTTGGTACTATTAAGGGGTAAGGGTAAGTAGACTAGAGGTATCAAGATATGGGAGAACAAAAGGCCCGGCCCCCAAAGTAAAATATCCACAAGAATAAATGCTTGCTACTAAACCTGGTTAGTAGGAAATGATTATTGAACTCCCACACAGGAATAAGGGATACTCTGTTCAACCTTACTTATTATTAACCCCTTAACACCCCCCATACACAATCTCACCAATAACAATTTAATACTAACTTTACCACACAATCTTACGTTAAAAGCCTTGGTCCACGTAGCAGGATACAAGGTTTACACTGGTAACAAGCTAGGGTAAAGCTCTACTATAACACACTCGATTCAGCCTAGGGTAGGGGACCACGTGTACACTGGGACCCCAGTTAGCATAACAGGTACAACAACTTAAATATACTTACTACACCCCAGGTATACTACTCTACACATATAACGATAGGTATGCCAGACATATACAAACTGAGTAATGGAGTACTTAACCAACTAAGTCACAGAAAATAGAGAATCCAGAGGAAGTAAGAGGAAGGAGGAGAGCACGTCCGAAACACAAGCCGCCAGCAGAGAGAAGGACGTCCAGCAGCATGCGTGAGTGGTGCCGGGAAGAGCCCAATTGATCATACAGCTATACACATTAAAACATCTTCCCCTTATGCCTCATATTGCTACTTTCCTCATTCTACGGGTAGTTAAACTTATAACAATGTTACTTAATCCACAACAAGTTTAAGAGTCTAAATGCTTTGGAGCTACACGAATAGTCGTACTTCTGGCAGGGATGATTACAAACAGCTACACTCTCTATGCGTGCCCTGCCATATTGTCGTTACTAAGCTCAATTTTGACCTCTGGTTTCCATCTAAAGAACCCAGAGTCGTAACAATGACCCTGGCGGCCAAGCACAGCTGCTGTTTTCCGGCGGAGGTGGTCCCAGCCGATGATCCAGCAGCTGACGGCACAGCTGGCGGTGTTCCAGCTGATCATGCCCCTGGGGGCCAAGCACAGCTGCTGTCGTTCCGGCTGATGTGGTCCCAGCCGACGATCCAGCAGCTGACGGCACAGCTGGTGGTGTTACAGCAGAGCATGCCCCTGGGGGCCAAACACAGCTGCTGATGTTACGGCGGAAGTGGTCCCGGCCGACGATCCAGCAGCTGAGGGCACAGCTGGTGGTGTTCCAGCTATGAATGCCCCTGGGGGGCTAAGCACTGCTGCTGTAGTTCTGGCTGATGTGGTACCAGCCGATGATCCAGCAGCTGATGTCATAGCTGGTGGTGTTCCGGCTGAGCACGCCCCTGGGGGACAAGCCCATCGGCTGTAGTCCAGCTGATGAGGTCCCTGACGATAATCCAGCAGCTAAGTGCACAGCTGGTGGTGGTCCAGCTGAGCATGCCCCTGGGGGCCAAGCCCGGCTGCTGTAGTTCCGGCTGATGTGGTCCCAGCTGATGGTCCAGCAGCCGCAGGCTCCGCTGGCAGTCTTCCAGAGGAGCGTGCCCTTCCCAGCTGCTGAGGTCCCAGCCGATGATCCAGCAGCTGATGGCACAGCTGAGGGTGTTTCACCTGAGCATGCCCTGGGGCGCCAGGACCAGTTCTGGATGTCCTGGCTGAAGATTTTCGCGCAGCTGCAAGGTCCAGTTGCCGAGGCTGCAGATGGCGTGTCCCAAACGAGGATCTTCACGAGGGAAGAAGGGAAGTAAGCTTTTTCTAACCATTCTTGCTAATAATTTTGTTACAGTTCTCATTCGTCTTGTCGAGCGTAAGTGTTTCTGCAGTTCCATGCCACTTAACCCCCTCTTGCCTTGGCCTGTTGGCGTCCCTTAGTACTTCCCGCTTACACTGGGGGCCAGGCACAGCTGCCGTTGTCCCGGCTGGTGGGGTACCACCCGATGATTCAGCGGCTGCTGGCCCAGCTGGTGGTGTTCCAGCTGGGCATGCCCTGGGGGGCCAAGCACAGCTGCTGTTGTCCCGGCTGGTGTGGTCCCAGCCGATGTTCCAGTAGCCGATGGCACAGCTGGTGGTGTTCCAGCTGAGCTTGCCCCTGGGGGCCATGCGCAGCTGCTGTTGTCCCGGCTGATGCGGTACCAGCCGATGAGCCAGCAGCTGATGGCACAGCTGGTGGTGTTCCAGCTGGGCACGCCTAGGGGCCAAGCACAGCTGCTGTTGTTCCGGCTGAGGTGGTCCCAGCCGATGATCGGCAGCTGATGGCCCAGCTGGTGGTGCCCCAAGCTGCGCATGCCCCTGGGGGCCAGGCACAGCTGCTGCTGTTCCGGCCGATGAGGTACCAGCCGAGGATCCAGCAGTCGATGGCCAAGCTGCTGGTGTTCCACCTGAGCAGGCCCCTGGGGGCCAAGCGCAGCTGCTGTTGTTAAGGCTGAGGTGGTCCCAGCCAATGATCCAACAGCTGATGGCCTAGCTGGTGGTGTCACAAGCTGAGCACGCCCTAACGCATTTTCTCTCCTTTTAATAATAAATTTGTTACAGTTCTCATACGTCTTGTTGAGCGTAAGGGGTTCCGCAGTTCGATTCCACTTAACACCCTCTTTCCTTGGACTGTTGGCGTACCTTAGTATCTCCCCGCGGCATAGCGATATGGACTTCGCTGCACTCTAGGCAGTCTTCGGAGCCACCTGCAGTCCACTGGCTGAACTGTGCTTTAACATTGACTTAATTTATGTTATTTAACATAATTTACATTATAATTCTTTATATTCTACAATTTTATTGTATTTTATTATCTTTCTATTATTCATCGTCTTATTAAATTTAATTGATAATTTAATTTATGTAAAAATACTTATATAAATGCTATTATATATAATTTATTATTGGTACTTGCCGTGCCTGTGCCTACCAACTCTCGACGCAGCCCGCTCAGCTATGCCTGGGACTTTATTCAATCCTACCTATTCCTGCCTTCCGCGACAGGTGTCGCAGCCAGTTATCCCACTCTCGCAGCCTAAGTCGCCAGCAGTATACTTTGATGCGGTTCCACGCACCTGTGCCTTTGCTCTTCACGTTAACTCTGCACACCAGCCCCTGCCCACCCTTACTGCTTTATTACTTCCAGACCCACAACAGAACGAGGACGACGAAAACCTGTGATGATCGTGGAAGGCGCAGTGGGGCTATGAACGGTGGACCACGGCTCTCATGCCCACCGTGCGAGGTATACTAGGAGGCAACCGACTCCCTTCTAAGCAGACACCTCCACTCCACACCCGAGGGGCTCACCACAGCGACAACGACCGACTCGGGGTCGACCCTGGCGAGTCGGCCTCGGAGTGGACAGCGTCCACATTCCCACACCCGCCCTGGGGCCAGCCATCCAGGACTGGTCTCTGCGAAGGTGGGCTACTACGAGGAAGATAAACACGGAAACAACCAGTCATTCCCCACGGTGACACGCGCTGCCTGCATGGAGTACAAACCCGGCAGTATGTACTCCTCCCAGTCCACAGTGGGGGGCTTCCCGCCTCCCCGCTCCACGGCTCGTCAAGATGGTACTCCGCCGGCCCACCAAGCGAGCTGCGTCTCCTCGCAGCATCTGCCAAGTAGACCCGGAATGGTACCTTTTTCAGTCTGGGTCAAGGAAGACCGACTGTTTTTTAATGGCCTCTCCGGGCATACGGGCACGCTTACGGCCACAGTAGCGAGGAGGTGCGTTCCTACGTATAGCAGCCAGCTTCCGCTCGCCCTTCGGGGGTGGGGGTTCCGCGCCGCTGGCCCTCACGGGATTGGGGGTGCTCCGTCGGAACCCCCAAAGTGATAAGCTCAATAATAGTCATCTATGATTATTATTTTAATTTATGTAATAAATTTTGTAATAATTAATTTTGTAATTAATTTATATAATTAATTTTGTAATTAATTTATATAATAATTAATTTATGTAATTAATTTACATAATAATTAATAATAAATTAAGCCCCCACTTGATGTGCATTTTCTTCCAAGCCACAGAAAATAGACGCTGTATGCAAGGCAAACGGCGGAATTTCTGGGAAGGAAGAAAATGTAATACCATACTCGGTGGCTAACCGACCATGGTTGAGCGTGCATCTTGGGGGGGGGGGGTATTTACGCGCGCACGGGGACGCACCAATCGTCTCGCTGCTGCGTTCCCGGGCGATACACTCAAAACGCCCACCCGCCTCCCGGGATCCCCTGCATCCCCTGGCCTTTCCGGGGGAAGACGCCAATGCGGTTTTGCTGAGGACACTTGTCCCAATTTCCAACGAATTGTGTTGCCTTTGGGGGTGCTCCGTCGGAACCCCCAAAGTGATAAGCTCAATAATAGTCATCTATGATTATTATTTTAATTTATGTAATAAATTTTGTAATAATTAATTTTGTAATTAATTTATATAATTAATTTTGTAATTAATTTTATAATAATTAATTTATGTAATTAATTTACATAATAATTAATAATAAATTAAGCCCCCACTTGATGTGCATTTTCTTCCAAGCCACAGAAATAGTCGTTCTTACGTTTTAGTCACAGAGATTAATATTAGTAAAGTTCATTTTATTCAGGAAAGTACATAAATAGTCGATTTACAACATAATATTGGATTTATAGATAGAGCTAGTACATACAATACCTAAAGCCACTAGTACGCATAGCGTTTCGGGCATATTATTGAGAGGAAAGATATGACCTCTGATTGCATGAAAGCGGAGATTTTTCTGAAGGGGGGAAAAAGAAACACTTGCGCAGCGCCTTCCGCGGCCTGCGCGGGAAGGTATGGGAGCTTATAAATAGGGAAGGAGCGGGAGGATCAGCCTCACTCTCACAGTCACCACAACAGTGCTCGAAACTCCTCCTCTCCTCACAACGTCGGACCACGCACGAGATGGACCACGTGACGGCTACCCTGGTCCCAGACCTCGCTCTACTGGACGTGTTGGTACCCTCGACCTCGCAACTTGCTTCGGCAGGGGCCTCCTGCCCCACACTCCTATCGCCAAGGTAAAAGTGAAGTTTCTGTTTAATCTAGTCAGGATCTCCCCAGTGCGGCGTGTGTAAAGCGCCATCCCCTAGCGGTCCGTGTGTACCCCTTAACTAGCTACCTTGGCCTCCTGCTGCCCTGGGGAAGCAGGAGCGCCATTAGGGTCCGCGCCAGACTCCGCCGTGCGATGCTTTCTGGGTCGCTTTGCCCTTGGCGTTGATGCCACGTGGCCTGGCGGTGGCGGCCCTCCGCCCTTGGGCCCGGCCCTTAGGGCCCAAGCCAAGTCGGCGTCGACACGTGGCCAGGCTCCAGGTGGCCTGTCCCCGGAGCCCACGCCCTGGTCGTGACGCCCACGCGGCAAGGCGCTCCTTGGAGCGCACGCCCTGGGCCGTGCTCACCACGTGGCCGGGCGGGGGCGGCCCTCCGCCCTTGGGCCTGGTCCTTAGGGCCCAAGCCAAGTCGGCGTCGACACGTGGCCAGGCTCCAGGTGGCCTGTCCCCAGGGCCCGAGCCCTGGTCGTGACGCCCACGCGGCAAGGCGCTCCTTGGAGCGCACGCCCTGGGCCGTGCTCACCACGTGGCTGGGGGGGGGGCGGCCCTCCGCCCTCGAGCCCGGCCCCTAGGGCCCAAGCCAAGTCGACCTCGACATGTGACCAGGCTCCAGGCCTATGTCTGGGCCTGTTCCCGGGGCCCACGCCCTGGTCGAGACGCCCACGCGGCAAGGAGCTCCTTGGAGCGCGCGCCCTGGGCCGTGTCCAGCCTTCCTGCCCCTCCGCCTCGGGCCAGCGGGTGCTCGGCCCCGTCCTTGCGGACGGCATCCGGCATGGATTGCACGTGCGAGCGTGTGCACGTACGTACGTGCGCACGTGATTACTGTGCGTGCCCTGGGGGGCCCAGCAGCGTCCCGGGCACGGGTGTCGCCCTGCCTGGGCCCTGGGTGCGGCCCGAGCACATGTCCCATGGTGGCCAAGCCCCGGCTTGGCTCAGCTGTTGTCCTGGCCGGTCTGGCGTTTGTGAGTCCCGCCGATGATCATGACCTTAAATCCGTTTCTTTTCTTATTTTACACGTTGTGGCCATTCAACAAATATTCATTCACGCTAATTTTACGTTATTCATGGTTACTACTCCCCATTATGGTATGCAGCCGATGCTCAGCAGTTGCTGGCCTGGCTGGGGGTGTCCCGGCCGAGCGTCCCTTGGGGGCGAAGCCCAGCTACTGACGCTGGCTCAGCTGATGCCCCGGTCGGCCTGGTGGAGGTGTTTCACGCCGATGACTCATGGCCTTATGTTTATTCATTTAATTCGTTTGTCCCTTAACTAATAGCTGCGGCTATTAAACACTTACACGAATACACTATTTTAACCAGTTATTTGTGGTTCTGGTTACCTGTTACGCTGGGCTGCTTTTGACCCAGCAGATGTGATTCCTGATGATGACCCATGGCCTATAATTTCATTTATTTATTTGCTAGTTATTTTAACTATCCGTTTGTGGCTTACATTCATCTATTCCACCTGCTATTAACCAGTTATTTGTGGTTTCCTGCTTACCCATTATGTCATGCTGTCATTGGCCCAGCGGACGCGATTCCTGCTGATGTCACTTGGCCTATAATTATTTCATCTATTAATTTAATTTTAGTAAATTTATTTATTCGTTCGTGGGTCTTACTCAACTATTCAACCCCGCTAATTTAACCAGTTGCTTATGGTTACTGATTACTCATTACGTTCTGCTGTCGTTGGCTCAGCTGATGTGTTCCCTGACGTTGACACAGGACCTATATTTAGTTCCTTCTATCTTTGTTTAATTCCATTACTTGTTTGTGGCTGTTGATCATTTTACAAAACCCGCTCTTAACCAGTAATTTATGGTTAATAATTACCCATTATGTTACGCTGCTGTTGACCAAGCAGCTGCTGGGCCAGCTGGTGGTGTCCCAGCTGAGTGTGTCCCCACGGGGCAAGCCGCCAGCGACGTCCCAGCTGATGTGGCCCCGGATGTCGACCCAGCAGCAGATGGCCCAGCTGCCATGGGGCACGATCCAGCGGTTTTTATTATTCCTATTTATTGGATATCCCTTTAATTAATAACTGTAGCCAATCTCCAAGTATTAAGTCACGCTAATTTTCACCAGTCATTTATGGTGCATAATTACCCATTATGTTCTGCTGACCATGACACAGCTGCAGATGGCCCAGTGGTGGTGCTCCAGCTGTGCGTGTCCCCTGTTGGACGACCCCGCCCGCTGATGTTAGGCCCCATATGATGATCCTGCAGTTGCCGGTCCAGTTGCCATGGCGCACGGCCCAGTGGCCACTGTACCGTCCGATGTGCTCACAGGATGTATGTTCCAGACGACCCAGCAGCAGATGGCCCAGCTGCCGTGGGGCACGGTCCAGCAGTTTTCTTATACCTATTTAATTGGGTATCACTATTAATTAATTACTGTAGCCATTCTTCAAGTATTACACCGCGCTTATTCTCACCAGTTATTATGGCGCCAAATTACCCATTATGTTCTGCTGACCTGGTGGAGGTTACACCAGGTGATGGCCCGGCTGCCATGGGGTACGGCCCAGCGGCCGGTGTCCCAACTGATGTTTGATGTCCCGACCGATGTTTGATGTACCGACCGATGTTTGATGTACCGACCGATGTTTGATGTACCGACCGATGTTTGATGTCCCGACTGATGTTTGATGTCCCACTGATGTTTGATGTCCCGACTGATGTTTGATGTCCCGACTGATGTTTGATGTCCCGAATGATGTTTGATGTTCCGACTGATGCTCGAGGTTTTGACTGATGTTCCAGACTTAAGTCTGCNGACACAGCTGCAGATGGCCCAGTGGTGGTGCTCCAGCTGTGCGTGTCCCCTGATGGACGACCCCGCCCGCTGATGTCGGCCCTATATGATGATCCTGCAGTTGCCGGTCCAGTTGCCATGGCGCACGGCCCAGTGGCCACTGTACCGTCCGATGTGCTCACAGGATGTATGTTCCAGACTTAAGTCTGGCCGAGGTCAACGGCATTGTTGAGCTAGTTACAAGTTAATAATTAACATTATGTTATGCTGCCGCTGCCCAGGCACCTGTTAGCACAGCCGATGGTGTTCCAGCCGAGTATGCACCCGGGTGCACAACCCCACCCGCTGATGTGGCCCCAGTCGAGGATCCACCAGGTGATGGCCCGGCTGCCTTGGGGTACGGCCCAGCGGCCGTGTCCTGACTGATGTTTGATGTCCCGACCGATGTTTGATGTCCCGACCGATGTTTGATGTCCCGACTGATGTTTGATGTCCCGACTGATGTTTGATGTCCCGACTGATGTTTGATGTTCCGACTGATGCTCGAGGTTTTGACTGATGTTCCAGACTTAAGTCTGGCCGGTGTTGCCGGCATTATTTAGTCCTTTATGGTTACAATTAAACATTATGTTATGCTGCCGATGTCCCTGCACCAGCTGCCCCAGCTGGTTGTGTTCCAGCTGTGCATGTCCCCTGCGGGACAACTCCCCCCGCTGAAGTCCGGCTGAAGTGGGCCCATATGATGATCCTGCAGCTGATGGCCCAGCGGCCGGTGTCCGACTGATGTGGTCCAAGGTGTCCCGACTGATGTTGGATGCTCCGACCAATGCTCGAGGTTGGCCTGGTGTTCCCAGGACGTTTGTTCCAGACTCATGTCTGGCCGGTGTTGCCCGGCATTACTTTATTTACGGTTACTGATTACCCATTATGTTATGCCGCCACTGTCCAGCAGCTGAAGGCCAGGGCGGCGGTGTTCCAGCTGAGCATGCCTTATAACTACTCATCACAGGTACTGTAACTTCAGCAATCGGTAAGTGCCACAGGTCCAGGATACATCGTCAACGTCCTGCCGTATTTATTACAGTACTTTTGGCTGCACATTTTATGTTGCTGACTCTGGTCACATTTATGCTGTTATCATTTTCGGACTAACATGGTTACATTTAGCCTACCACATTTTAATACTACATTGGGTGCTTTGCTTATGTTGCATGTTTGGTTACTTTGCTGTAACCAACCCCTTTGTGTAACCCCTCATTTATTTATTAACTTATCACAGTCTGTATGCCTGGACTTGGCTGCACAGTCATGTTGCTTACTATGGTTACATTTATGTGGTTATCAGTGCGCGGGCTAAATGTTTACGTTTAGCCTAGCATGTTTTATTACTACATTTGATGCCTTGCCCATGTTGCATGTCCATGTTACTTCTGCTGTCTTTACAGTCAGGTTGTTTAAACTTTAGTTTGCCTCTTACGTTATTAACTACTTATAAACTCCCTACGTTTGGTGCATTGCTCATGCTGCATGTCTAGGTTAATATTGCTGTCTTTGCAGACCGGTTGTTTAACTTTAGCTGCCTTTAAGTTATTATCTAGGGCGGCTTGGATGCGCTAGTTAAAGTCTACGGGCCCTCGCCTCTTGTGTAAAGTTATTAAGTAAAGTCAGCTGGAATGTGCTGTTGCAGTCTTCTTCTTACTCACTTGTTGTTTAGTTATTTACAGGTAATAATTAACCATTATGTTACGCTGCCGATGTCCCAGCAGCCGCTGGCACAGCTGGTGGGGTTCCAGCTGAGTATGTCCCGTGGGGGGGCCACCCCCACCCGCTGATGTTCTGCCAGATGTGGCCCCAGACGACGATCCGGCAGCTGCCATGGGACACGACCCGCGGCTGATTCTGATGTTGCTGATGTGGTCCCTGCCGATGGTCTAGCGGCAGATGGGCCGGCTGATGGTGTGTTACAGCTGAACATGTCCCCTGGGGGCCGAACCCGGCGGCTGATGTGCCTCAGCCGATGCTACAGCAGGTGATGTCCTGGCGGATGTGTTCCCCGCCGATGGTCAAGCGGCCGAAGGCTCAGCTAGCGGCGTCCCAGCTGAGCATGCCCTTATAATTATTCATCAGGGCTGCAGTAAGTTTCAGCAATTGGTAAGTGTCATAGGTTCAGGATCCGTGTCGACGTCCCCCTTAAATTTATTACCTTACTTTACGCCTGGTATTTGCTGCACATTTATGTTGCTTACTACCGGTTACAGATGGGTGTTTTAACATTTTGGGCTAAATGTTACATTTAGCCTACACAAAATTTCATACTACTTTGGATGTATTGCCCGTCATGCATGTTTGTTACTTTGCTGTGTTTACAATTTTGGTTGTTTAACTTCAGCTTGGCCTTAAGTCAGTAACTAAGGTCGGCAAGGATGTGCTAGTAGCGGTGTACTCGGGCCCTTGTCTTGTCCAAGATTTCCTGGCCCTGCATTTTGATCAGTTTCCCCGGAAATTTATATCAGTATTCTACGGTTAGCTCTGGCTACATATGTAGTGACTTACTACTAATTACATTTATGTTGTTAATTCAGCTCATTGCCTAGAAGCTACTACGTCAGGTCAGCTAGGATGTGCCAGCTGCTGTGTTACTGGGCTCACGCCTCTTGCTTCACGATTATCCAAACTACTGTTTTACTTTACAGATTTTACATTCACGGTCGTTAGCTTTCGCTTCTCGCCAGAAAAGTTATTAAGTAACGTCAGCCGGGATGTGCCAGTTGCAGTGGTGGTGGCGCTGACGCACCAGTTCCATGGTCGATTCCCGGCAGCCGATGTCCCGGCCGGTGGCGCTGCTGTCCTAGCTGCCGCTCCCCCAGCTGCCAATGTTCAAGCTGCTGATGACATGGCTCACGAAGCCCAGCTGCAGCGTTCCACCTGACGTTATCCCTACCAATTTCTCACTCTTTCCAGCCTTAGAGTAATTTATGGTATTCCCAGCTTCATGCCCAGTTCCCGTTATTCTCTACTGACAGTTATATTTACAGGCTTTTTGCCTAAATTGTCTTGCAGCCGGACTCCTACTTACCACTGAAGTCTTCCCTAGTGGCCAGTTGACGCTATTTCCTATCTCCATCAGATGTTGATGCCCAGCCGCCGATGTCCAGCCGCAGGTGTCCCAGCAGTGATGCTCCAGCTGTGATGTTCCGGGGCACGATCTTGCAGTTCACCATGCGGCAACGGACGTTAAGTTAATTCATTAATTGCGCAATTTTGTCTCTTGCTGCTTGCGTTATACACGCTAAGTTAATGTGGGTTAGGGTTAAGGTCTACCATCGCTGCTTGCTTCTTTAACTTATAAAACCCTTGCTCATCGTATTTGACTTAACTAAGCCAGCTGTTAGGTTGGGCTAGTTACCGAGTTACAGGCCCATGCCTCTTGCTTCAGTTTCCTGGGTTAGCATTTCCACCGGCCTACAGCAATTTGTTCTACCATGGTTCTAACCATGCTGCACGTTTTATTCTATTTTGCTGTACTTACAAGTGCGTTCGCTTAACTTTTGCTCTGCCATTATCGTTATTAAGCAGAGTTAGTAGGATGCTCTAGTTGCAGTGTTGCGGGCCCCTGTCTCCTGCTTTACATTTTCCTGGCCCTGCATGTATGTTTAGTTCCCTCTGAACTCTATTACTGTATATTCGTTAGCTCTTGCTTGTTTGTTAATAACTACTGGTTAGTTATGTCGTTCACCATTTATGCCCTAAATGTTACATTTAGCCTACCACAGTTTTTCTGTTATTGTGTATTGCCATGTAGCATGTCGTTTATTTGCTGTGTTTACAGTTGTCGTTTCACTTGCTTGCCTCTAAATTAGTAAGTAAGCCAGCGAGGAGGCGCTTTTACGCTTGGTCTTGCTGCATAATTATGTTACTCACCCGGTTACATTTGCGTTGTTTACTCGGCTATTTGCCTCCCACTACTACGTAAAGTCAGATAGGATGTCCGTTTGCTGAGTACGGGCCTCATGGTTCTTGCTTTACGCTCATTCACGCCTGTTCAATTTACTTTCTGGGTTTACATTTACGGTCGTTGACTATTACTGGACGCTGTCTTTTCTACTTCCCTTAGTTCCCGCTGTGGAGGTGTCGTTTGTGCCAGGAGTTAGGGTTTTTGTATCTGGCAGTACCTTTGCCAGGCTTCTCTGTCCCCCCACTCAGTTATGCTTGGGACTTTAGTCAATCTAACATTCCTGCCTCTCGCAACAGGTGCAGCATCCAGTTAACCCCACTCTTGCAGCCTCGCTGATACCAGTACGCGTTTGGTGTGGGCCCACCACAACCGTGCCGTTGCCTTATACGTTACCACTGCATGCCAGCTTCTGCCCCCTCTTACTGCCTTAAATACTTCCAGATCCACGGTAGAACGCGCACGAGGAACACCATGAATGAAGAGGACCAGGTGGTGGGGCCCGAGAGG
>WNGS01123121.1:5414-19445 GCA_020271785.1 Procambarus virginalis
GATCATGTCCTCTCTGTCGCTTCTGTCCCCCTAGGGTTGTGAGATTGAGCCTAACCATATAGTTCAGGCACCATTCTTGTTGCAAACCTCGGTACCTTTTTCAATTTTAGTTTCATTCAATTTAAAGCCTTTTCAAAAAGGTTCGAATAGTTGGGTTATTTTACACAAACTCTTAGTAAATTATTTACCTAAGAGAGAGTCATAATATAACATGCAATCTCTCTAATTATATCCTGTAAACAGTAATCCAGATTTAGATTTAAAAGCTATACTTATCCGTGATTTATTTAATCATTAGAGTTGTCAGTTTAAAAAGTAACAGTTCATACAAATCCTCAGAAGGTTGGGATTCCACGCCGGTGCTGCATATCCCAATATTCGTCTCCAAAAATGTTGTGTAGATTGCCTCGAAAGTCTCCTGATTTTGGTTTCTAAACGATGTTTTTATTTTTGTATGTAGTGCCAATGTTATCCTGTTTGTGTGTGCTTCCCGTGTTTGTTCTGTATTGATACCCTCTCCCATATCTTTCTCGCATTCCTGTTGCTGTAGTTTCCTTTCCCTTATGGGATAGATATTTCCAGGTTTCCTGTCTCCCATTCCCATCTGCATTACATCTCACTTGTTGGGATTGAATGCCTGAAACCATTTATTTGCCCACTCTTCGAGTTTGCCTGGGCCCCTTATCTTGAGGTTATCTTGAGATGATTTCGGGGCTTTAGTGTCCCCGCGGCCCGGTCCTCGACCAGGCCTCCACCCCCCAGGAAGCAGCCCGTGACAGCTGACTGACACCCAGGTACCTATTTTACTGCTAGGTAACAGGGGTATAGGGTGAAAGAAACTCTGCCCATTGTTTCTCGCCGACGCCTGGGATGTAACTTCCTCCTGTAACTTCCTACAGTTTTCCTCAGTTTTTGTGTTCCTCGTCAACTTTGCTTCATCTGCAAACATAATTTATACATACAAGCATTCGAAAAGGGATGCTTGTTCGCTAGAACAGGGGCGGTCTCAGGACCGCGCCTTTTAGGACTCTACTTGTTGCATTTGAAGCTTGAAGCCTCCTCTTCCTAGGCTGAAGCCTAGCTTCAGCCTAACGTGGCTGAAATATGTTGACCAAACCACACACTAGAAAGTGAAGGGACGACGACGTTTCGGTCCGTCCTGGACCATTCTCAAGTCGATTGTGACTTGCAGTGACAATCGACTTGAGAATGGTCCAGGACGGACCGAAACGTCGTCGTCCCTTCACTTTCTAGTGTGTGGTTTAGTCAACATTCCTCTTATGTTTGCTCTCAAATAGATATAATACCTGATTAGATTAAGTTGTGATAAGTTTGTTGCTTAGGATTAGGTTAAATAAGTATTGATAGATAGGTTAGGCAAGGTTAGATTAGGCTTGGTTTGCAGGCGATGAGTCACAATAACGTGGCTAAAGTATGTTGACCAGACCACACACTAGAAGGTGAAGAGACGACGACGTTTCGGTCCGTCCTGGACCATTCTCACAATCGACTTGAGAATGGTCCAGGACGGACCGAAACGTCGTCGTCTCTTCACCTTCTAGTGTGTGGTCTGGTCAACATAGGCTTGGTTTGTTTGGGTCTTTTTAACCCATTTATATTTCGAACTAACAGGGAACTATCCGGCTGTTGCCGGATAGTTCTACCCTACTGCGCGTGTAGTGTAAATGGTCACATGGAGATAGTTTGTAGTGAAGATGGTTAAAATGGTAAAAAAAAAAAAAACGTTGTTTGCAGTGAAGCAAGTTTCAGCGAATAACGCAGTACGTCGTCTACATCGTCGTTACAGTGACGCAGATCGTTCGCGTCACTGTAACGATCGATGATCAGTGACGTCACGCGTCACTGTAACGATGTGGTCTCCGTTTTACACCCGAGTAGCGCCGGGTACCACATCCGGGAATCTGTTTAGATTCCCGGAAGACACAGAATAATAAGCTGTGTGTTTGTCACTACTCTCTTCCTTGTGGGTCTCTTTTGGTTGTTTGGCTGATGCTTTGTCAACCAATCAGACTATGGCATTATCCCTTCAGTTGGCAGTGTCAACCAATCAGCTTTGTTGCGTCTTCCCATCAACTGGCGGTGGTAACCAATCGGCTTACGGTATCGTCCCCATCAGCTAACGGATGCGGCAACCAATCAGCTTGCGAGGTCATCCCCCATCAGCTTGCTGCTTTATCCAACCGGCTTGCGCCATCACCTCACCAGCTAGCCAAGTCAACCAATCAGCTTGTAGCATCATACAGCAGCATTCAGCCAATCGGCTCTTTTGTTTACAAATTTTGGCTGATCTATAAAGACCTCGTACCTGTAGCACCGCCATATTTTTTTTCAAATTTTTTCCTCTCCCCATTTTTTTGTGTGGCGTCGAATGAATTGGTCCTAACAATTAACCGCGTCGCGTAGAGCAGCCATTGTTCGAGTCAGCGAGCGGTAGTTTGGCCTTCCGCTCCGACACTCGCGCGCCATCTATCGTGTCTGATAGTAAAGGATTTTGGACAGTCAACACTCGGGGGGAAAAAAAGAGACTGACGATTGGCTGGTTTTTTGTACCTCTGGACAATTAGAATATTGAAAGATTCTTGTCAGATCAAAGTGTTTTGTGTGTGTGTGTGTGTGTGTGTGTGTGTGTGTGTGTGTGTGTGTGTGTGTGTGTGTGTGTGTGTGTGTGTGTGTAGTTTACCTCGTTGTACTCACTTAGTTGTGCTTGCGGGGGGTTGAGCTCTGGCTCTTTGGTCCCGCCTCTCAACTGTCAGTCAACTGGTGCACAGGTTCCTGAGCCTACTGGGCTCTATCATATCTACATTTGAAACAGTGTATGGAGTCAGCCTCCACCACATCATTGCCTAATGCATTCCATCTGTTAACTACTCTGACACTGAAAAAGTTAATTCTAACGTCCCTGTGGCTCATTTGGGTACTCAGCTTCCACCTGTGTCCCCTTGCTCGTGGTCCAACTTGTTCCCCTTGTTTGCGCGCGCGTGTGTGTGTGTGTGTGTGTGTGTGGTTCTCCCCTTCTCTTAACAGTTTACCCTTCACCTCACCCGTATTCCCTTCCCCTAATTAAGCTTCCTTTACATATTCTTTTCCATTTATTTATCTTTCTCTTAATTTACTAGATATAAGTTTATCTCTCTGTTTTTCTCTTTTCATCTCTCTCTCTCTCTCTCTCTCTCTCTCTCTCTCTCTCTCTCTCTCTCTCTCTCTCTCTCTCTCTCTCTCTCCTTTTCTCACTCTTTTTTCTCTCTTCTCTCTTTTCCTCTCTTTTTTTCTCTATCTTCATCCTTTCTGTTTTCACTTTTGTTTTACTCCTGCATCGCTATTTCCATTCTTCTGCATTCCGTCTGTCAGCATTTTTTGTTATTTTCTGTCCTTCCTCATTCTTCCATAATATGAACTACACTGTATTATATATATATATATATATATATATATATATATATATATATATATATATATAGTATGTATGTATGTATATATATATATATATATATATTAATTAGTTTATATATATATATATATATTAATTATATAATATTTGCATGGTTTCTTCTTTCCCTTGCACCTCCTTGTTTATTTGATTTTGTTTCTTCGTCTCAGTTTTGTTTATTTCGTCACATCCAGTTTTTCATCTGTTCGTATCCCGCTAGGAGGCTGTGTAAGGTGTGCTCTAGTGCCCCCTCTGTACGTGTCTTGTCCTTTTAATTCCTTTTTCATCTTATTCTCAAAGGTCTTTTTTTTCCTTCGCTCTCGGGATTTTTTCTCACCTTTTCATTTTTCCCCCTTATAATTCTTTTCTTTTTTTCCTCTAATTCTTTAATTTTTTCCCCTCTAATAGCCATTGAGTGCCAATTCCTATCTCATTATGCTACTTTCCTCTATCGGCCCTCTCTTTTCCAATCTTCCCCTTTCGACTGCCTTTCCCCTTCTCATCCTCTAGCTTCTCTCGTTCCCCCCCCCCTTCTCTTCCGTTTTCTCCCATTCGTTCTTTTCCCTCGCTCATGCTATTTCCCCCTTTCTCTTTTGGTTCCCTCCTTCCCCTTTTCTCTCCCCTTCCCCTCGTCTGGTATTGAGCTTTGGGTTGATTGCTCCATCTGCCAGGGAATGTACGGCCATGGCGGAGCCGCTCCTCTGCTGCCCCTCACTCTTTCCCCTCTCCTCTCTCTCTCTCGTTTTTCCCCTCTAGTTCCCAGGTCAAACGGAGTTCATTCCGTGGGTCAGGTTAGGCCATCCCAGCTGAGAGAAGGTCGTCCCAGGTCATGCTAGTTCAGCACATATGCCACTTAAGCTGCTCTGTTAGGTCAACTGGGCCTCACTCGATTTCGGGTTCGGTAATTTCTAAACCAGCTGAGGTCATCACAGGTCATCTTAGGTCGATTTAGATTGGGTTTGTTTAATATTTGTGAGCCTTGGGCCCCTTCGAGATCAACATGGTTCTTATTCGACGTTGAACTTTATTTAGTTCTAGTTCATTTTAGGTCATTATTGGTCATCTCCTGTAACCTGGGGTCTAACTTTATTGACCTTGGGTAATAATCTCTGGTCACCTTATGTTTGTCTACATTTTATTTGGTCATCCTATTTTCATTTTGATTTCTTCCAGGTCATTTTAGTTCCCCTTAGGTCAATATTATCTTTATTCAGTATAGGTAATTGAATAGTCACTTTAGGTCAATATTTTAAGTCACTAATGTATAGTGACCTAAAATATTGATTGGATAATATTTAGATCTATTAAGATTTATTGTCAGCATAAGAAATCTAAAGACAATTTAAGGTTATGTGAGGTGTCGGTAGGTTATCTTAGTTTAATATAGTTCACAAAAGACAAAGTCATCCACAACTTTTCAGTTATCAGAGAACAAATAAGACAACTGAGCATTGCTTGAAGTCAGTTAGTTAGTTAGTTTAGTTCATTTATTATGCACCCCATACCCATCTTGTGGGCGGTAGTGGAAAGGGTTACAGAGGCACATAATGGGCTCAGGGACTGAACCCCACAATTCATTTAGCTAAGCAAGTTACAATCTTGATGAGCTAGTTACAAAATTCAATATAAGTCGTCACATCAACAATGGGTTCGAGATCGACCTCAAGTACAGGTTCTAAATTAAGCAACTGACATATGTGGAGAGCTAGTGTCACAATTTATATGTTTGTCCTGCACACCGCCCCCCATCCAGTGGGCAGCGGTGGATAGGTTACAATCACTCAGTTACTACCTACAGTTAGCAAACTGGGGATATTTGGCTAAAATTTCTGGTAGCAGATCATTTTGAATGAAATATTTACACATCGCTGGAACATTGGTTATAGAATTGTCTCTAAATTCACGTATCTTTTCGCACTCCATCACATAGTGACGGAGGGTGTGCGAATAATTTTGTTGACACAGTTTACATTTGGTCAGGTCTACATCGGCAGATAATGAGAATTCCCAGAGATACTTGTAACCGAGTCTAAGCCGAGCAGCAGTAACATCTAGAAGTCTGCTGATTTTATTGGATGATCCATAGATGTGTGGCTCCTCTTGCATGATAGTATGATGATAGATGGAATTACTGGTGTCAATTTCACTTTGCCTCAGATCTACAAGATCTTGTTGAAGTTCTCGGTGTACTTCTGCTCTCGGATTGCTCATTGACAATCCAAGGTTACACTCAACGGCTCCTTTAAAGGCAGATTCTTTGGCTAACTTATCAGCTTTATCATGCATTCGGAGGCCAACATGAGATGGAGACCACATGAAATGGACTCTGTTACCTTGAAGTCAGCAACGTTCATCTTTAATCAGAATCTCTCTAAGTAATCCCAGAATACATTTAAGCATTCCAGCTCTTTCTAGACCACAAATTCAGGCTATCTAATGGCATCTTAGATGTTTCGGGTAACGCTTGTTATAAGACTTGGGGTATCATAAATGAATGTGACTCAGTTCTGGATAGGCCATAATATGATATCTAAAGACGTTTGTATCTGGTTATTTCGGGTCATCTCTAATGATCCTAATTATTGTATTGCATTTTCCAAACCATTCTTATGAGGTGTAGGAATTTCCCGTTTTCTTTAGATATTATAATTTATATGAAACCGTCTTGGGTTATATCAGATCATCTTCAGTCATATTTACGCTCCTAGAGAACCTAAAGTGATCTCATGTGAAGTTGAAAACCCCTGAAAATCACTCTTGCAGATATGTGATAAGGTTGATTATGCACTTTGGGAAGTGAGTCACTTTTTTTTCGTTAAAAATATTATTTAAGGAATAATAAGTAGTAACTCTTTGTGTGTGCGTATTTACTACTTGTGTGTATGTGTTTGTGTGTTAGAGAGAAATATATGTAGTAGATATGTAGGAAAAAAACAGGTAGGGAGTCAGTAAATGAGAAATTCGATAGTTAGAAAGGCGGAGCCCAAGAGCTAACAGCACGATTCTGCAGGCACTAATAGTAAATACACACACACACACACACACACACACACACACACACACACACACACACACACACACACACACACACACACACACATCGGTACACCAGTTGATTGACAATTGAGAGGCGGAACCAAAGAGTCAAAGCTCAACCCCCTCGCAAGCACACGTTGGTGAGTACAACTAGATGAATACACACACATACCATGCTTCTCCCAACAACTTCTTGCCCACGCATTAAACCCATTATCCACACCCAGTTAATGGAGCTTCAACCCCTTCATGTAGCTAGCTAACAGACCTTGCAGGGAGATGGCTCGGCTCCCCTTCCTCTCCCCACACACATATCTTGAGGGCAGCAGGTATCCACCCCTTCCTCTGACACCAGACCCATTTCTTCCCCCTTGAGAACTGTAATCGAGAATTAGGCTGCAGTGTAGGAGAGTCGGAAGCTTGAGATTGAGCGTGATGGGTGGGAATTTTTGTCTCGGTATTTAAGAACTTATTAAGGAATTGTCTGTCTTAAATTTAAGGGGTTTTGCGTAGTAATCTAGATCTCTCGAGGGCCACATCGCTGCTTCTGTGTTGGGTTATCTGTAAGGTGATCGACGGGGCTCATGGTCCTTGTGGGATAGTTAGAGATGGAAGGAAAGAAGGAACTATCAGGGGGAAAGCGCCAAGCCATTACGACTATATAGCACTGGGAAGGGGTCAGGATAAGGATTTGTGATGGGACGAAGGGGAAAGGAATTGTGCTCAATCACTTGGACGGTCGGGGATTGAACGCCGACCTGCATGAAGCGAGACCGTCGCTCTACCGTCCAGCCCATACTTGGCTAATAGTTGAGGCAACTTGAAAATCAATAATGGATATGATAGTTTTTGTTTATTTTCGAGTCTACAGAATACTGGTGGCATTATTCTCATCATGGAGTGTGAAGATCATTATATGTAATATAATGTTTCATGTGTTGAACCTCCACTATTGTAACACTTTTGTGGTGGTGTAATTTATTATAGCTCTTATATAAAATAAAAAAAAAAGCCTCTACGGTGTTAGGTGTAGGGTAGAGAGGATAGATTAAAGTGCTCCTGAGCCTCATTATATTACGGGCTAGTCATGCCCGTGCCACTTCTTGGGTGGCTTAATCTTTATCAATCAACCAATTATTATATCCTCGGTGCGAGGCGCCAAGGACGGGCCAGAGACACTTGGAGATGTTTACTCGACCAAAGATCACATTCACTCCATACATCTATACCACCTACGGGTTACTCATGCCCGTGCCACCTCTTGTGGTGGGTTAATATTCATCAATCAATCCTCATTATAAGCATGATATTTCAAGAAACGCTGGTCTGGGCGAGCGTTAATTTCAGTCGAAATACATGCAGAAATCACAATAGCATGATATATATCAAATGAATAAAACCACAAGGCACGTAAGTTCGAACCCTCAGCACGGCCCTTGTGGATTTGTTCAAAGTATATACTGAATTGCCTACTTCGTTACACGTAGGCCTAGAGTGTTTGTAATGGAGGTTGTGAGCAGCTCTTTCCGTAAGATGTATGGCTTAGGTGTTTATTCAGTTATTATTAGGAGTTTACTGAAAGAGTTAGTATTAGTATTGGTGTTGACCAGACCACACACTAGAAGTTGAAGGGACGACGACGTTTCGGTCCGTCCTGGACCATTCTCAAGTCGCTTGTGTCCAAGTCTCATTCTCAAGTCACAAGCGACTTGAGAATGGTCCAGGACGGACCGAAACGTCGTCGTCCCTTCACCTTCTAGTGTGTGGTCTGGTCAACATACTTCAGCCACGTTATTGTGACTCTTCGCCTGCACATTAGTATTGGTATTAGTATTGGCTCTGGTTACTGGCATGAGGTCACTAACTAAAGATGGGTCTGCCTCTGGGTTTGTGACTTCATATGACTTTAATAGTGATGACTATGGACGTACATAAGGATTTCTTTGTTTTCAGGGAGTAGTGGTCAATCCCTTTTTTGTACAAGTTGCTTCACTATTATCTATTAACCTCGCAAAGAAAATGTCGTTGGGTGAATAGTAAATTAGCATATGAAAGAGGAGCTAAAGGAAAGTCTCTGGGTATTTCTAAATGGACACTTGCAAACATAAAACAGAGGAGAGTAATACTTTTATTAATTTCCAACTATTCCCTAAGAAATAGGTTATAAAATGCTTTCCAACATTAATTAATACTTTAGCTCTGGCTATCGCGGCACTACCTGTGTCACCACAATTAGTTATAAACCTATTAACTATGCACTCAACACTAATTGAGGGACATAAATCACACTCTCGTTAATAACCACACATATAACATATCCACCAGAAACAAACTATCAATACACGCCACGAAGAATATAAATTATTAAAATGTTTGGCATTTACAAAATACCAAAAGAATTCATTGCTTCTAAACACAATAATAGAGAAAACGGATTTCTGTGGCCAATATATGCCTGACAAAACCATTCAAAATTTTCTGGCTATTTTCCATCCAATAAAATTTTATAGCTCATTCTACACCACAACAATCATTATGCTCCTGGTTTCATTGGCATATACTAAAACAATTACCTCCTTGCATTCTGCACAGGAGAGCTGCATAGTTTTGCATTTCCTTAAACACGACTCCCATGGTAGTGCGGGTTCAGTGCCATAGGCACAATCAGAGAACACTGTATGAACATCAGAGGTCCGCGGTTGTTCATCATCCACACAGCATGAATAAGAAATATTGCCGGAAAAAAAAGTGGAACGCTTCGAGAGAAAACTGCATTGTGTTCTTCAAGAAGTGCCGGACCGATTTTCAGAGTGGGAAAATGTTGTAAGTGGAGTGCCTCAAGGCTCTGTCCTGGGACCTCTGTTGTTTATAATATATATAAATGATTTAGATTCAGGTTTGAGTAGCAACATTTGCAATTTGCCGATGATACGAAAATCGGTAGGGAAATTAATTCGGAGGAGGACTCACTATCACTTCAAGTTGATCTAGATAGGGTTTTGAAATGGTCAAAGGACTGGCAGATGCAGTTTAATGCTGATAAATGTAAAGTTCTGAGGCTAGGTAATGATGATAGAGTTACAAGATACGAGCTAGATGGTGTTGAGATTGCGAAGTCGGATTGCGAAAGGGATCTGGGAGTTATAATTAGTAAGAATTTAAAACAAAAGGATCAATGCATAAATGTTCGTAATAAGGCAAATCGGACACTCGGATTTATTAATCGCAGCGTAAGTAACAAGACACCTGGTGTGGTTCTCAAGCTATATCTTGCTCTGGTTAGGCCCCATTTAGATTATGCAGTTCAGTTTTGGTCGCCATATTATAGAATGGATATAAATTCACTTGAACGTGTCCAGCGTAGGATGACTAAGTTAATTCCCCAAATTAGAAATCTTTCATATGAAGAAAGATTAACAAAGCTTAATTTGCATTCACTGGAAAGGCGAAGAGTTAGGGGTGACATGATAGAGGTTTACAAGTGGATGAATGGACATAACAAAGGGGATATTAATAGGGTATTGAAAGTATCAACACAGGACAGAACGCGAAACAATGGGTATAAATTGGATAAGTTTAGATTTAGGAAAGACTTGGGTAAATACTGGTTCAGTAACAGGGTTGTTGATTTGTGGAACCAACTGCCGCGTAACATTGTGGAGGTGGGGTCCCTCGATTGTTTCAAGCATGGGTTGGACATGTATATGAGTGGGATTGGGTGGTTATAAATAGGAGCTGCCTCGTATGGGCCAATAGGCCTTCTGCAGTTGCCTTTGTTCTTATGTTCTTATGTTCTTAACTCTCACAAGTCAAGCCTGGCCTAGAACCCCATCCAGGTCCAATCCAGATACCGACCATAACGAGAGGTACGCCATCTTTAGTATTTAATAAATTTCGCATAGTTACGATCTGAAAGTATTCTCGTTTATAATGCACACATTTTTAATGAAGTTCGTTCCATCCGTCAGTGACGGATAGAACGAATTGTCTAGTTGATTACTTTATCTGGTAATCGCAATGAATAAACTCCCTTGTTTTTGTGGTACGTTATTCGCCCCTTTCCGCTGTTTAACGAATTTACGAAACGATTTACGAAATGTGTTTAACGGTTTTACGACTGCATTCTAGGGAAAGTAAAAAGTAAGATCCTTATGAGTCGCCTCTGAGTGACATGAATGAGGTTGTTGACCTCACGTGAAGTTGTAAAGATGCGAGTTAGGAGCATGTGGGAACCGATTGGGCACGACTGATGCTTTTAATCATCATCTTTGGCCTTAATCCAGGCCTCCAAGTCTGGGTCTGGTCGAGGACCGGGCCGCGAGGACGCTGAGCCCCGAAATCATCGCAAGGTATGGTGGAGAGTATAGGGGAAAACATGAAAGGGGGGGGGGGGTTCCCATGGTGAATATAGTTGCCTGGCTATGGTGGTGAGTCATGGTGGTTTTTGGGGGGGGGTGGGTGGGGTAGAGGGGGAGCCATTATGGCGGTGCTGGGGGATGACTGGCAGGTCTGGCCAGGTTTATACATGTATGTACCTCCCTCGGCCAACCTATTGTTTGGCCTGTCACCACCCACCGCCCCCTTGGGGGCCTACACACACACACACACACACACACACACCACACACACAACACACACACACACACACACACACACACACACACACACACACACACACACCAGAGTCATTGTTGTTGTTTAAGAGTCGCTACTTGGAACAAAAGTTCAAGTAGCACGGGCTCTGGTGAGCCCGTAGCCAGAGTCAGAGCTCAACCCCCGCAAACACAACTAGGTGAGGTGAGTACACTCTCTCTCTCTCTCTCTCTCTCTCTCTCATTCTTTCATACGTAAGTACATAGGAAAATCAAGAGCACACGAAAACACTATCGTCCTGTTACCATTACATCTACACAGCCGATGTGTTAGGACGTATAAGTTCCAAAAATACAAAATAAACTGGAATTAGAACATGCCTGGATAAAGACGGAAATAAAGGCTGTATGTTTTCACATGTCAAGTAAATTTTAGCAATATTATTTTGGTTTTTTTTTAAGTCTATCACTAGAACAAAGCAAGTACAATTTTTATAGACTTTAGTAGGCTTCCTAGTCTCTCTAATATATTAATTTTAGTTCTATTGGAGCCTTCCTAGGCTTCATTAGAGGCTTCATAGATTACCCTTAACCTAGAAAGAGGCCTAACTGCATCAGGTTTCAAAATTTGCTATCATGCAATATTCAAATTAATACGTCAGCCAACCGTTAACCTAGAGACCGTGCCGCGCGAACACTGATCCTGGGAACCACCTCAAGGTAAACCTTGTGGTAAGATGAACTTCGTCCGTTGTAAGACACCGTAAGAAGCTGAATCATGTGCAGGCGAGGAGTCACAATAACGTGGCTAAAGTATGTTGACCAGACCACACACTAGAAGGTGAAGAGACGACGACGTTTCGGTCCGTCCTGGACCATTCTCAAGTCGATTGTCGACTTGAACTGACTCATGTGATTAGAGACGTTTGGGGCGGCAGAGGGGAGAAGTGAAAAAAAGAAAAAATAGAGGAGTTTCAATGTATAAGATTGTCCAGCAGACTCCTTTAACTTCAATAACATCTTAACGGGGGAACAAGGCTGTCAAAACCTCTGGAGAACCACTTGCAGAGATTAAAGGAGAGGGTGCAGGCTTGCAGAGAGGGGGGGGGGCTACAAGGGAGACGGTGGGTATCTTTCATCTGGCCAGTTGTCATGTCAAATGGCCGAGAAAATCTTTTATATTTGCGTGGATAAGAAAAAAAAAATTTGAAGGGGGGACATTTGTTTTTATTTTTCAAAATTTTAGGTGAATGATATTCTTGATTTGGGTCGAAATGTCCAATATTTTTTTGCCTCTTGCTTAGCATGGAAATAGTATCTCTCTTCTTCAATATAAATTTATTTCGTTAGCATATTTTAAATATGTATTAGATTACGTTATGGATAGAGTAAATGGCTTTGTTAGATTAGGTTATGATAGGTTCGGTTAGGTTAGGTTAGTGTAGGTTCGGTTAAGTTAGGTTAGTGTAGGTTCGGTTTGGATAGGTTAGTGTAGGTTCGGTTTGGTTAGGTTAGTGTAGATTCGGTTAGGTTAGGTTAGGTTAGGTTAGTGTAGGTTAGGTTAGTTAGTTAGGTTAGGTTAGTATAGGTTAGGTTAGGTTAGTGTAGGTTCGAACCCTGTGCGCTGGGTGTTCATATGTTAACAGTTAACCTAAGGTGCTAAAGATTAGGATGTTCTAACCTATCCTTAGGTTAGATTAGACAATTTCCTTGATTAGCTAAGACTTATCCTTGATCAGTTAGATTCACCTTGATTAGTTAAATGCGTTTAGAGAAAATAAACAGTACCTAAGATCAGTTAGACTTAATTATGATTAGTTAGATTTAGCCTTGATTCGTTAATCCGTATTTTGATAAGCTTGACTGAAACGTGATTAGCTAAACTGCGAGATTAGCTTTGATGAGCTTTACTGAACCTGGATTAGTTAGCTGTATCTTTATTAGCTGGACAGCCTCTTTTATTACCAAGACAGCTCGTTGATCAGTTAGAAAACATCTTAATTAGTTAAACTTGATTAGCTTGAGCGCATCTTGATTAGTTTGATTGTACCTTGAATATTTAGACAGCACTCAGGTTAGTTAGATAACGTCTATATTAGTGTGCATAGAGCATCTAATTACAAAAAATTAAAGACCATCATTACTGAACAAGGTGATTTTCTACGAAGACGTTAACAAGCAATTAGACCCGCAGAGATCCTGGCAACGTTCGACCCTTCACAAGGGAGGAGCAAGAAGTAAAAAATGTACCGATACTACTCTTGGAAGAAATGTGATAGCAAATTATAAGATTCAGATATCTTTAAAGAGGGGGAAACGAAGGATAACGACTTGGTAATAGGTTATCCTTATGAATAAATCTCTTGCACACGTCAATCTTCTCGGGTTTTATACATATAACAAGACAGTTGATATCCTTCTAATTCCCCAAATTCGGAGAAATTGACAAATGTCGTCCTGAAATTGACAAATCCTCTAGTTTTGCACAGCCAAGATAACAAAAGGAAACATTCTGAACAGACTCATAAGACAATTAGACCCAGTCCTTCAAACATTAAAAAAAAACTCAATGAATGAGTAAGAACCGCCCATTGCTGTCCAAATGTCCTTGAGCACCGAAATGGTAAACTCCTTGTTTTCTAAGTCTTTTTAATTAATAAATTCGCATAGGAACATTAGAAGGAAATTGCAGGATTGTTATTGGTGTGAGGCAGCAATCCAGAATTCGTTAAGAGAAAAGTGAGCCTAGGGGTTAACTTACTTAATTCGAGCCATCGATCACATAGTCATAGAGTACACTAGACACTGAAATTGGCATACAGTAAGCTGGAGAAAACAGTCCACGTGTTAGAAAGTTGTTACAACATGTTATATATCAAACACACGACGAAAATATAACGTTGCTACAACATTCGACCGAGTTTTAAACGCTTCTTAACAAGTTTGTAACAACCA
>WNGS01123142.1:0-13032 GCA_020271785.1 Procambarus virginalis
GTGATGACAGTGTGTAGTGGTAACAATGTGAAGTGATAGCCCTGTGTAGTGATAACAGTGTGTAGTGATAACAGTGTGAAGTGATAACAGTGTGTAGTGATGACAGTGTGTAGTGATGATAAGTGTGTAGTGCTTGCCGAGTGAAGTGATAACAGTGAGTAGTGATAACAGCGTGAAGTTATAACAGTGTGTAGTGATACAGTGTGTAGTGATAACAGTGTGTTGTGCAACATTGTGTGATAGCTACCGTGTGTTGTGATAACCGTGTGTAGTGATAACCGTTTGCAGTGATAACGTGTGTAGTGATAACAGTGTGTAGTGATAACAGTGTGTGGTGATAGCCGTGTGTAGTGATAACCGTGTGTAGTGATAACCGTATGTAGTGATAACTTTGTGTAGTGGTAACCGTTTGTAGTGATAACAGTCTATAGTGATAACAGTTTGTAGTGATAGCCGTGTGTAGTGATAACCGTGTGTAGTGATAACCGTCTGTAGTGATAACTGTGTGTAGTGATAACCGTGTGTAGTGATAACCTTGAGAAGTGATAACAGTGTGTAGTGATAAAAGTGAGTAGTGATAACAGTGTGTAGCGATAACAGTGTGTAGTGATAAATGTGTGTAGTGATAACTGTGTGTAGTGATAACCGTGTGTAGTGATAACAGTGTGTAGTGATAACCGTGTGTAGTGATAACAGTGAGTAGTGATAACAGTGTGAAGTGATAACAGTGTGTAGTGATAACAGTGTGTAGTAATAACAGTGTGAAGTTATAACAGTGTGTTGTGATAGCCGTGTGTAGTGATAACCGTTTGTAGTGATAACCGTGTGTAGTGATAACAATGTCAAGTGATAACAGTGTGTAGTGATAACAGTACGTAGTGATAACCGTGTGAAGTGATAACTGTGTAGTGATTATGGGGTATACTGATATCCGTGTGTAGTGATAACCGTTTGAAGTGGTAACCGTGAGTGTAATGATAACTGTGTAGTGATAGCAGTGTGTAGTGATAACAGTGTGTAGTGATAACAGTATGAAGTGAAGACAGATTGTAGTGATAACAGTGAGTGTTGATAACCTTGTGAAGTCATAACAGTGTGTAGTGATGACTGTGTGTAGTGATAGCCATGTGTAATGATAACCGTGTGAAATGATAACCGTGTTTAGTGATAACAGTGTGTAATGATAGCCATGTGTAGTGATAACAGTGTGAAGTGATAACAGTGTGTAGTGATAAAAGTGTGTAGTGATAACTGTGTTTAGTGAAAACAGTGTAGTGACAACCGTGTTTAGTGATGAACGTGTGTAATGATTCCAGTGTGAAGTGATAACAGTGTGTAGTTATAACCGTATTTAGTGATAACAGTGTGTAGTGATAACAGTGTGTAGTGATAACCGTGTGTAGTGATATCCGTGTGAAGTGATAACAGTGAGTAGTGATAAGAGTGTGTAGTGATTACAGTGTGTAGTGATTGCCGAGTGAAGTGATAACAGTGAGTAGTGATAAACGTGTGAAGTGATAACAGTGTTTAGTGATAAAAGTGTGCAGTGACAACAGTGTGAAGTGATTACAGTGTGTAGTGTTAACAGCGTGTAGTGATAGCCGTGTGTAGTGATAACCGTGTGTAGTGATAACCGTATGTAGTGATAACTGTGTGTAGTGATAACCGTGTGTAGTGACAAACGTGTGAAATGATAACAGTGAGTAGTGATAACTGTGTGTAGTGATAACAGTGTGTAGTGATGGACGAGGGAAGTGATAACAGTGAGTAGTGATAACAGTGTGAAGTGATAACAGTGTGTACTGATAACAGTGTGTAGTAATAACAGTGTGAAGTTATAACAGTGTTGTGATAGCCGTGTGTATTGATTACCGTGTGTATTAATAACCGTGTGTAGTGATAACAGTTTGAAGTGATAACAGTGAGTAGTGATAACAGTGTGTAGTAATAACAGTGTGTTGTGCTAACAGTGTGTAGTGATAGCCGTGTGTAGTGATATCCGTGTGTAATGATAACCGTATGTAGTGATAACTGTGCGTAGTGGTAACCATGTGTAGTGATAACAGTGTGTAGTGATAACAGTGTGTAGTGATAGCCGTGTGTAGTGATAACCGTGTGTAGAGATAACCGTATGTAGTGATAACTGTGTGTAGTGATAACCGTTTGTAGTGATAGCAGTGTGTAGTGATAACAGTATGAAGTGATAGCCGTGTGTAGAGATAACCGTGTGTAGTGATAACCGTGTGTAGTGATAACCTTGTGAAGTGATAACAGTGTGTAGTGATAACAACGAGTAGTGATAACAGTGTGTTGCGATAACAGTGTGTAGTGATAACCGTGTGTAGTGATAACTGTGTGTAGTGATAACCGTGTGTAGTGATAGACGAGTGAAGTGATAACAGTGAGTAGTGATGACAGTGTAGTGACAACTGTGTTTAGTGATGAGCGTGTGTAATGATAACAGTGTGAAGTGATAACAGTGTGTAGTGATAACTTTGTAGTGATAACCGTATTTAGTGATAACCGTATTTAGTGATAACGGCGTGTAGCGATAACAGTGTGTAGTGATAACCGTGTGTAGTGATATCCATGTGAAGTGATGACTGTGAGGGAATGAGATTCCCTCAGCTAGTTTTCCTAGTTTCTAGATTAGGCTAGTCGCTCTAGGGACTCTAGAAACTGAAGCTTTCAGGCTAACATACACTTCTGGGGTGTTGGATGAAAGTTTATGCTAAGGACTGTCGTTTGGGACTGACTTGAGGTCTGTGATTGCTCTGTAGAGATAATTACAGAATTTTTCCTGAATCTGTGAAAGGTAGCCGGTCGGCCGAGCGGACAGCACACTGGACTTGTGATCCTGTGGTCCTGGGTTCGATTCCAGGCGCCGACGAGAAACATTGGGCAGAGTTTCTTTCACCCTATGCCCCTGTTACCTAGCAGTAAAATAGGTAACTGGGTGTTAGTCAGCTGTCACGGGCTGCTTCCTGGGGGTGGAGGCCTGGTCGAGGACCGGGCCGCGGGGACACTAAAAAGCCCCGAAATCATCTCAAGATAACCTCAAGATAGGATGAGATTTGAGAGTGAGTGGTGTGAGAAGGTACTTGACTCTCAAACCGTTAGAGGTGGGGGGACAGTGGGGTGAACTTTGCCTCCCCCCCCCCCACCATGTGAGAGAGGCAGACATTGTCTTTAGGCCTTCCCCTCCTTGTGACGTCAAGGGACGCCTGAGGGTGAGGGGGCGCCTGTGATTGTTTTAGGCACCTCTGCTCCTAGCCGAGTTTTGGCGCGAACAGCTGTGATTATGAGCGGCACGAGGGAAAATGCCGGCTTAGTGCTGATTGGTCAAGAAAAGGTAGGGGGGAGATATGGGGATTTGAGTTTCTCTAGCCCACGAAAGAGTTAGTTTTGTACTGGGCGGCAAGCGGAGGAAGAAGTGACTGGGTGGAGGTGGCAGCCTGCCACCTCCACCCCCGTTAATCACTTCTGTCGTCCAAATTACTCATCGAGCATGGCACTCCTGCCATCATGGGTTGTGTCGAGGACCAATTTGCGTGAATTGGGGCCAAGGATTTACGGAAGGAACAGTAAAAAGCTAAAGAGACAGTTGACAGTGTTCACCCAAGAGGCAGCTGGCAGAGCCTCATGGTGTAACAGGTGGTTCAATTATCCTGTCTATGTTCTTGGACATTTGGTGGAATTATGGACAGGGCCTCCTATTGTAATGGTAGTGTTATCACAGGCTTCCGTTGGACTTTGAATTCCACCCGATGGTGTTCATGTCGTGGTGACGCCAGCCATTATCATGCCCAGTGTAGAGCAAGACATGCTCTGGTATGATGGGGTTGTTAGTGATTCCCCATCCACGTGTGTATGCCGGTGGGCGCCAGCCAGCCGCCCGGGGGCCACCCATGCGCCGCCCGCCATGCGCCGCCCGCCCGGGCCGCACCAGCCCCCCCTCTCAGCTCGGGTGGGGCGCTGTGTTGTCCTGCGCTACCCTTGGCCACCCCCTTAGGGCCACGCGGTGGCCACATGCCTTGGCCACCCCTTTTGGCCACACTTGGCCACCTGCCCTGGACATCCTAGGGCCACACCTCGTCGACGCACGTGGAGCGAGCTAGGTGTTCTGCAGGTAGTGACTGGGAAAATGAGTGGAAAGCGTGAGTACAATAAAAAGTTTTTACAAGTGCCGAGCAGCTGAGAGACAGCTGTCTGTACAGATATCCAGGTGACTGATTGGGTGGTACCTGGAGATGGATGTTGTACACAGTACCACATGTAGACATATGTTGTGTGTAAACTGACTCGAGTATGTAACCGGTCAGTGAGGAGATCTACCATGTAAGTGATCCAGTCTGTCGATTCCATATAATCGTTCAGACTTGATTAATGCCATAGTACTGCATGTTAATTATACCAGAGTAGAGGAAGGCAGGCCCGTGTTGCAGGGTTATCAGTGGATACCCTGGGGTCTGTATAATTGTCCTGGTGATATGATTTTCATTGATTATGTGGATGCCATTTCCATGTGTTCATTTGCATGTTGTATGTACTGTGTTGTGTGGTGAGTCAGTAGATGTGATTGCTGACTGATTGCCTAATGATGTCATTAGCATGTGGGGCATGCTGACGGCATCATTATGCTGCAAGTTTGTGCAGTGTTGTTATCAAGTATACCAATATTACTCTCCTAGGAACTGTGTTGAGGGTTTAAGGGACCTCTTTGATTATTCAGGAAAATTCTCAGTACTTAATGAGAGCAAGCAATTAGTTAATTTGCCTAATTATGGAGAGTTAGCGCCAGCTGTCCGCGTAGCAACGGTGTTTTATATTAACGTAAATTGTCTTGCTGAAGTAGACGTGAGTGATCACAGTCTTTTGCAACGGTTGCAAGAGTAGAGGGGGCAGTAATATTGGTATACTTTTTTTGTTGCCAAACCGTGTGTCATTACTGTGTGTGGGTACAGTAATTAACGAGTTGCAGTAGACGCAACCGTTTGTGGGCGGTGCATTTATGTTGTTATGCATGCCATTGTAAGTGTGACCCATGTAACACTGGGGTTACTTTGTGTTTCTTTAAGTTGTGTTGAGGACTTAAGGATTCAGTGAGTTAATTAAAGGAGTAAGTAACTGGATAAGGGGTGCACATTTATTGTTGAGTGAGTGAGAGCTGTTATAGGAGAACAGTATTGAGCTTGTGTGAGATACGTTTCTGGTGCAATTAATTGTCCGTGTGACAACTAGTTGACCACTCTAGCTAATTATGTAATTAGCATTCTCATCATAAATTCACGTAGTGGGAGAGGATCTGTCAGAGTCTGTCAGTAATTGTGTTAACGTAATTTGCTCGAGACTAATTACCTTTTGGAGGTGTAGCAATTAGTGGCTCATGTTAATTAGTGGAGTAATTAACATCTGGAGTCTTGAGGACTCAGATGACTCGGTAAAGCGAGGTCATGGAGCTAGCATAATTCGTTATATTAATCATATCCTGTCTGGTGACAGTGGATAAAGATGCACTCTTGTTAATTAGGGGAGTAATTAACTCTTCTCCCGTGAATTCACAGTGTTTGATGAGACCTGCTTAGGCAGTGCGGAGTGAGACGTATTTATGTATGATTAATTATCGGTCCTGGTGACAGTTAATTAATTGCTCAGGGTTAATTAGGGTAATTAACACCCATTGAAGTAATTTTTTGACACAGACTGTTGAGAAGCTACCAAGTTAGGGTAGGCTCAGTTAACGTAACTCAATGGGGATGTAATTGGTGGTCCGTTTGACCTTAATTAAGAATTACTCACTGAATACTTGCAAGGAGTCAAGTGTGATGTAATGTAAGAGACTTGAGTTATTGTTAACAAGATGACTTGTGTTGAGAGAGACAAATATTGATGATTAACGTAGAGTACCATCATGTTGTTGTCTAGAGAGAGACAAGTGTTTGTGATTAACGTAGTACTTTGTTGCTGACTGCTGTGATCAGTCAATTAACGTAATTAATCACATAATCAATGTTGCAATTGATTAAGGCAATTTCTTTTGGTTATCGTCTGGTGACAAGAGTAGAGTAAACTTAGGGATTAGTGGAGCTGTGTCCCAGAATCCCGACTTGCCTGGCTTTGTTTACTGTTTACAGTGCAACTTCTTGTAGGGAGTTGCAAAAGAGTGTTCACAATGGGTTGTGATAGGGGGAGTCACTGTTGGACTACCCGCCTAGTTACGGGGGTCACTCCTGTTTGGAAGGAGGACCTTAAGCTTGTGATTATAGTATCTGTTACCGTGAAGCTGTGACAATATTGATTGCTAGCTTGTGTCATCAGTGGATATCCTTCATTTGTTCAGTTAGTTCATGTTGTCAGCCCAAAGTGTCAGCAAAATGGAGCCTGCTGTCACTTCTCGAGGGGCTGTTGAATAGCTGTGTTGCAAATGCCACTGGATGGTCATTAACGTAATAAATCACTCGCTGTGGTGTAACTTAGTCTGTGATATTTTTTTTATTTGCAATGTTGCGTCATCAGTGGGCACACCTGTGTTCAGGTTAGTTCAGTATGCAGCCGCACAGCAAGGGTTGCTATTTAGGTGTTTGTTATAGTGCCACTGGATGGACATTAACGTAATTGTAAACTCGATAATGTAGTAGTCTAGTCTCTTGTTATTAATAAATTATTTATTTTATAGAAAACGGTCTTTGATGTCAACCTTCAACCATTCTTTTCCACCCATGTTCTGCTTTATACGATTGATGTTGATGTGATCTTTTGATATGACGGCTGCTCTTGGGAATTCGAATTCCAATTCATAGCGCCACATCAAATATAAATATTTGATTGTGAGAACCCGTTGGTTACCCTTTATTAGTTTTAAAGTCCTGTTTTAACTAGTAGGAACCAGCGGCCTATTGTGGACAGGTTTTCACCCCTAGTGGTGGAAGCCTGGCGGTTTGCTCCCGCTTTTCCTTTTTCTACTGGACTCATGCTTAACTGCCGTGAGCAGTCTTTAAACTTGTAGTCCACCTCCTAAGGGAGGTAGGAGTAGAAAAAAATCTTACAACTGGCGCCCAACGTGGGGCTATGCAACTTGGGTTCGAGCCCTTGAAGTGCAGTCTCATTGATTTTAAAGTAACATAAAAGATATCGTTGCAGAACATTGTGGAACAGTATTGTTGGAAGTATGTTTTGTGCACGGTTGTCACACTTAGGTACACACACACCACATACACTGTATGAAAGAGGTATTTCATAATAGATATGGGGAAATCTGTCTGGCTTTTCGTGGTTGCTAGCTAGTGGACATTGACACACTCGTGGATGAGGGGTGTCAGCTCAGCAGCAGGTTTCGTGGACACCAAGCCAGCGTGCAACAGTGGTTGCAAGGGTGCACTCAGGATCTGCCTGAGGTGCAAGACACCACCTACCTGAGGGTAGATGAAGCTTCTAGAAGTGACCTCAAGCATGAGAGGTCTCATTGGACAACAATGTAGTTGTCAAGGGTGTCATAGGAGTGTAGTTGTTAATACACCTTAGGATCTTAGTGGGAGGTCGCGCCACCAGCTAAGGATCCGAGTTGATCCGAGAAAGGGGAGTAATTCATCTGTAGTTAGACAAGTGATGGAATTCTTGCCAGAGTGGGGACGGTACAACCCCAGAAAGAATTCATGGTAGTCACTTGAGAGGTTGAGCAGAGGCTCCCGTTTTCAGAGGTGACAGCAAGGCCGAGTTCGAGCCTGATGGTGAGAGCGCAGCAAGTCAGTGCTGGCTCACGTACAGATTGCAAGGGGGCAATCTCACATAGGGAAGAGAAGCAAAACCCACCCTAGTGCACTTAACACGATGACAATGTATGAAGGTAAAGATGCCTAGCTTGGCAGCACTGAGAAAGACGATTCGATGGATGCATACATCGATCGCCTTTTGAAGAAAGGCTGCCAATGCAAGATGGCAAAGGTCATTTTGGGCTGGTGATTTTCCATGGTTCAGGTCCCCAGCAGCCTAATGATTTTGTTCTTTAAGGATTGCCTTGGTAAAGGGTTATAGCAGATCTGCAGAGGGAATGCTGATCACATTCCAAGTTATGTCCAGGTAGAAACGGACAAGGGAGTTTGACAGATGTCAAAAGTTTCGCTCGAGTCTTTGATAGAGTAGCGAGACCTAGGAAAAGCAAGGGAGAGACCCCAAGCTCAGTAGGGTGAGAATAGGTGCTTGTGGATGAGGTTTTCTCCCAGATAGTTCAGTTGGTAGAGCAAGACCGGCTTCAGTTTGACAGTTGGACAGGGAGGGTGATCCTGTCAACTTGTTGCAATGTCAGGTGGAAAACTGACAATAAGTTCGTTATAGGCTGAGGGGAGTTAAGAAGTGCTTCACCGGAAAGGCCACACCAATGTCTTGCACATGTGTCCAGTATGACACAGACCAAGGACGGAAATGGGAGATTCAGTGATGGAAATGGTTGCGAGGTGTTGAACCGGCCAGGACCAGAGCTGGAGCCGAACATGTTGCCACTCCAAGGTCAGGCAGCACCACCAAGGGTGATCCGGTGATAGTGCACAGAGACCCCTCAGGCCAGAGATGTATAGGAAACAGAGTTTCACACTCCACCTCGCCCAACAACGAGAGGGGTTTCAATATCATGGTATCCGGGTACACGTTGGTAACTCTACACTTAATGTTTTGAATGCCTATGCACCTACTGGCCTCCTCCAGTATACTGACCTACCTAGTTTTGCACATACTGATTCCACAATATTAATTGGGGATTTAAATGCTAAACACAAACAATTAGGGGATCAACTCACAAACACCAACGGGAGAAGATTGTTGGCACTTCTAGGTGCATATGGTGATGCTCAAATTATTAGTAAAAATCAACCAACGCAAATATATGGAGGTATTCTAGATAGGTGCATTGGCTTTAACCTGTCATACACAACTCATGAGACTGATATTATGGATGACTTAATGTCTGACCATTTAGCCATAACAGCTAACATACACGTGGCTAATGTTGATCTACCTGGCACTAAGCTGAGTAGACGCAGGCTAACAGTAAGGAAAGAGCAAGAAAAATTCTTTATAGACAGCATAGAACATTGGTATAACAATTATGAGCCTGAGAATGTACAACAGTTTTATGATGACCTCGTAAATAAAACCTATGAGGCCATCAAAAATAGTGAGACGCACCAAACAAAAAGACGTACTGGGAAACAGGTCAGACACAACCAGTACTATGATGATGCTAAACTGAAAGAGCTTAAATCAATTGCTAGACAGACAGGTAAAGCATATAAGAGCCTTAGAACTCCTCAAATGTTAAAACTGTTTCAGGCCGCGCTTGCAGCGGCGAGGGAGAGAATGACTGAACTGAGACAAAATGAATGGGAGGGTTTTGTTAGTGGACTTAACCTGCATACTCCCCTGGGCAAAGCCTGGAAAGGCATAAACAAAATTATTGGTAAAAATAGCAGACAAGTTTCACACCCAAACCCGCAACAGAAAGCTAATCAGTTAATTGCAAAATGGGCTCAGGTTTCCAGCCTTGGAATGTTACCAGCTAGCACTAGGGAGAAATTGCGGGAGAGGTCCACAGACAGAAATTCTCTCATAAATTTCATGTTGAGCAAGCAACATGATGAATGTGATGTTCCATATACAGATTATGAATTGGATGCAGCCCTCTCCAGGGGCAGTAGCACTGCTCCTGGTGAGGACGGTATCACCTATGATATTCTAAGACTCCTACATCGTGTACCCGGTAACCCATTATTAGAATTGTTTAATGCCAGTTATGTCACTGGGCAGTTGCCAGTATCATGGACCACCAGTCTTACGGTACCTGTACCGAAGCCTGGCCAACCTGATGCTTTCCGTCCCATCTCACTGACCAGTTGCATGTGCAAAACCTTTGAGAGAATGGTGCTTAATAGATTATTGTATAGAGTTAAAGAGCACATGTCACCTGATATCAATGGTTTCACACATGGTAAAAGTGTACACAATTGTATCACAACCTTTCTCACTGTTCATGGAGATAAAAGGCACAAGTACACAACATTTCTTGATTTAAAAAATGCCTTTGATATTGCTAATAGGGAAGTGATTATGTACGAATTAGCGAGAATGGATATAGGGGGACATTTATTACAATGGATACGAGGCTATCTTACCAACCGGAAGTCCTCTGCACTGTTCCAAGGCTACAAGAGTGAAACTAAAGTAATGCAACTAGGCACCCCACAAGGAGGAGTACTCAGTCCTACCTTGTTTAATGTTCTAATTAATGCTTTACTAAAATCAATTCCAGCTAGTCCGGCAAACATCACTATCAGCTATGCAGATGACATCCTTGTACATACTAAAACCCACCGTGAAATGCAAACAGTCTTAAATTGTATACATACAGCTTGTGAGAGCCTTGGTCTTGTAATCAACGCTGCTAAAACTAAGGTATTTAACAGACAAATTGGCAACCGCAAAAGTGGACCACGAAAACTCAAGATAGATAATATACCAATAGACTATGTCTCTTCTTTCAAATACCTTGGAGTCTATGTCCCTTGTACCTCAACTGCAGTCAATAAGTTACATCAACAATGTAGAGACAGACTCAAGGCTCTCAGAACTGTAGTGGGGTACAGCCCGAAATATGGTGTTAATATTAGAATAGCAAGAATGATGTATTTAGCGTACATAAGGTCTCTGATAGACTATCATGCACCAGCTTTGGTCCTGCAAAATGGCAAAAGTATTGATAGACTTGAAAAAATGCAAAATGAAGCACTCAGAATTATACTTGGCTGTCCAATAACTACCAAAGTTCTCAACATGCGGAAAGAATTAAATATACTTAGCATTAGAGATAGAATATTTGAAATTAATCTTATGATGGGACTAAAGCTTCTGCGTGATAACAAAAACAACATTGTGTCAGTTGCTCTGTTAGAACACATACGAAATGGAACTAGCGAGTCTAAGTGGATTCAAAGAACAGCCACTCATATTAAAATGATGGGACTGCATGATGTATATACAGATGAAAGAGTTCAGCACTTCCTTCCACCCTGGCAGATAGTACCTTTTGACATCCTGACCCCTGCATACCCCACCAAGAAACTAATCACAAACAACCCTCATGCTCAGCTTGCTGCTAAATTAAGCACCATAGAACACATTCACAATATACAAGCTGAAAACAACATTGCACAGACAATATACACTGACGGATCACTCAATACAGCTACAGGGAGGGCAGGAAGTGCTGTTATTGCTCATCAGCCCGATGGCAGCACAATTGAAAGGAATATCCGAATTAGTAACTGGGCGTCCACTATGCAAGCCGAGTTGGTAGCGATACTGGTAGCACTCGAAATTATTGACAACACTGAAGTAGACAGCTTAATTATTTCTGACTCCCTTTCCTCACTACGAGCAATAAACAGTTTGCAATCAAGTAATAACGTGCTTGTCTTGGAAGCTAGACGTAGATATATAAGAATACTTAGCAAGAGGGTAAATATAAAAATGTTGTGGATTCCTTCTCACATTGGCCTGCAGGAACATGACAAAGTTGACGCCCTTGCTAAGGCTGCAGTAAATAAAGACAGTGTTGAACGGAATCTTGAGTTATCAAATAGGTCCCTTAAAAGTGTCATTAGACGAGAACTCCTGGATGGATTTGAAGAAAGTAGAACTGTGCAAACTGGAATTAGCAGGTCCATTGTTCATCACATTGAAATGTGTGAAGTAAAACATGTGTATGGGGCAAGTAACAAAGTCAGTAGACTAACAGATGTTGTCACAGCTCGTATAAGACTTGGCTACAAGTATCTCTGGCAGTTCGGCTTGTATAGGGATCTAGATGAAGTAAAGTGTAAAGTGTGTGGACAAAGACAGGGACACACACTAGAACACTATATCTTGGATTGTAGTAAAATTGAGCCATTTAGAGATAGATCTAAGCTCACTCTGTATGATATGGCAACCTATCTTATTACCATGGGAAAATTACCTGAAATACTTGCACTGTATCCACATTTCGCTTCCAGTAGATGAACGACATATGAGATTCAGAAACAAGTAGTGTATTTTTGAAGACTAACAAGAAACAGAAGCTCCCCTATGACTCTGTAATGTCCCCATTGGTCAAACTATTATGTATTAGCGATAAGACCTACCATTAATGTATGATGACTTACTGTAAATATGTAGCTCTTGAAATAGCACTTTCTCTGTAACTAGCTGACATTGTAACTATAAGGTGTGAAGGATAGATGAAATTGTTTATGTAATAATCTAAGATGAGGTCTGATAAAGACCTTTTGTGCCCTCTGTAATGCTTTTGCGCTACCGCTCACAGGATGAGTATGGGGTGCACAATAAACTAGCCGCCTTCGGCGGCAACAATCAAAAAATCAATGGGTCAACAGGATAAGTATGGGATCCACTCAGACCTGGAGGCTGATCTTCGTGTTTGTTGAGGTCTATAGCAACTCTTCTTGTATGTAAACATTCCAAGCATAAGAATTCAATTTAGTGTTTGGACCTAGTTTCATCAGTCAGTTACGCAAGTACTTACGAACATATCTCAATCTTTGGTGACTTTACACATATTAAACAGTTTATGAGCTCCAAAGGACTGGGAGGCTGTTTATAATTATATATTATTTTGTAAATTGTTGTGTTATGCCACCAATACTCGGTATGTAGATGTTCAACCTGTCCTCTTAATAGAACGGCGCCTTTTGACGAATACTCTTCCCGAGACCAACAATTGTCGTATTAGAAAATGGTAGCGGCTCGTGAAATTGCAGCCCATCCTCTTGTGTTGGTAGTACTTATAGTAACGATGAGGACCAAAGTAAATATATCGACGTACAACGCAATTAGAAAGAGTAGTAATCTGTACTATTGAATTTAGACAACCCGGAGAAGGTTTTGTGTTTATGTTGCAAAGACAACCTTAACCAACTGAACCTTCCTAGGCCTAATACACGCTATCTGAGGCCTAATACACGCTATCTGAGGCCTAACATCGTACAT